>JABFQA010002883.1:0-10550 GCA_022817065.1 Probaryconus sp. ZL-2020
ACAATTTATTCAATGAAAAAAAAAAAAAACAAAAAAAAAAACAAAAAATATATATCGAACAATGATTTAAATACTCTATTATTCTCAAAATGTCAATAACAAAATATACAATTAACTTGAACATCTTCATTCCCATGATATGACACTTTCTATATCACGTCTGCAACGATAAAATCTGACGTTTATTTTATTACGCGTACAAAAAAAAAAAAAAAAAATGAATTGTTATTTCACATCAGTGTATAAAATGATTCTTTTCTCGAAACCAAATTGGCCATCTTCTGGAAAGCTCTAGGTGACACCGAAGGCGATTACTTCAACCTCCACTTGCGTGTAAATTTACATACATTTATTTCAACAATTAAAACCGTCGACCATACACAGAAATAAATACATTATAATGCCTACATCTATTTCGCTTTCGGCTCAGTCAGTGCCACCTTTAGCGCATCAATCATTCACACATTCATAAGAGCTGGGAAAATGTCATAAACATGCTTCATACGCGAATAGCGAACGGCTGTTTCGGTCCTGGATTAGCATCACCGATGGCCGCGTCCGGAATTATGTCTTCAACATTTCCCCGCGGGAAAACGTATTCCTCGACTTTTTTCGATTCACCAAAATGGTGTGAAAAAACCTCGTGATCGTGCCCGTGGCCATGTTGGTAGTGATGCTGATGTCCGTGCTTTTCAAATTCCTTGTGATCGTGAGCCTCGTGATGCTTGTGATTATGTTTGTGACCGTGTTTGTGATGGTGGTCCTCTTTATGTTTGTGATGCTCGTGATGATGATGATCCTCGTGATGCTTGTGGCCTTCCTTGTGCTCGTGATGATGTTTGTGCCCGTGATGATGATGGTGGTCCTCTTTGTGGTCCTCGTGATGTTTGTGCCCGTGCTTATGGTGGTGTCCGTGCTTATGGTGATGGTGATGATGATGATCGTCATGGTGCCCGTGATGGTGCTCTTCCTTATGGCCTTCCTTGTGCTCGTGATGATGCTTGTGATGATGATCCTCGTGATGGCCGTGTTTGTGCTCCTGCTTATGTTCGTGTTTATGTTCCTCGTGATGGCCATGTTTGTGGCCGTGATGGTGCTTGTGATGATGATCTTGGTGGTGTTTGTGATGGTGTCCCTCATGATGGCCGTGCTTATGCTCGTGTTTGTGCTTTTGATGATGATCCTCGTGGTGGCCATGATGGTGTTCTTCCTTGTGTTCCTCTTTGTGGTGATGGTGGTGGCCGTGTTTGTGACCCTCTTTGTGGCCATGCTTATGTTCCTCTTTGTGCTCGTGGCCGTGGTGGTGATGGTGAGTCTCTGTTTCCTTATGGGAATGATGATGATGGTGTTCGTTGACGTGATGGTGTTCGTGATGATGATGGTGTTCGTTCTTATGCTGATGCTTGTGATGATGGTGATGTTCGCCATGATGCTTGTGCTCCTCGTGATGTTCGTGTTTAGAATGATGATGATGACCATGGTGGTGTTTGTGATCAGCTTTGTGCTTGTGCTTGTGGTCGTGTTTGTGGTCGTGTTTATGATGGTGGCCATGTTTCTCGTGGTGTTTATGGTGTTCGTGATGCTCGTGTTCTTCTTTGTGCTCGTGCTTATGTTTGTGGCCATGTTTATGGTGATTGCCATGCTTGTGATGTTCCTCGTGTTTGTGGTGCTCGTGATGACCATGCTTGTGATTGTGATGGTGTTTGCTTCCGTGGTGGTGGTCGTGTTGTTTGGCAGCTCTGATGTACTGTCGAAAATATGTGCCTGCGTATTCGTTGTCGCGTCGTGGTGCAATGGACGTTGGCCTGGCGTAAATCGCGGACGTTGGAAGAGTCGCGCTGTCGAGCAATTTAGAGTTAGTCGGATACTGATTCGAGTTATCGATAATTGAAGACACTGTTGGGCCAGCGAGTGGTGACTGAAGTGCGCTCAAGACACGAGGATCGACGACGGGCTGTCGTATTTGCGGCCTTCTATCTTGCGATAATCGAATTGTTTTCGCGGTATTGAACACCAACCCAGATTTTGTGGCCCCGACATTGACATGTTGCGACTGAAGTGGGTGTCTATTTATTTGTTCTAATTCCTCCGCGCGCGTGAACTGAGTTCTTGAGTCCTGAGCGGCGACGCCCAAAGCCGCCAGCAACAGGACCACAAACCATGCCTAAAATTTCATTATTAATTCAATTATTTCATTACCTTTCTAAAATTTACAATTGCCGATAACACGATGAACAATTACCGAACGACGTTTAATTAATAATGAATTTTAATTGTCAATTAAATGTCAATTCGTTTTATTCTAAATATATATTGAATAAATTTTTGTGATATCAATATTTATTAAATTAAGTTAATGAACGAAAAAATTGGTTTGTTATAGTGAAATATTGATATTAAACGAAATTACTGATGATATATTTAAACAAATTGATATTTGTAATCCGAGATCAACTGATACCTTTCAGCTTATAATAAATTCCGTTGCTGAAAATGTATTATTTAAATAAAATCGCGTTTGAAATTCGATAGTAAATAATTGCATCAAATATGCACAAAAGCGATTGTATTCATGATTTTAATTCAACTAAATAATGGATAATTTCCCGAAGATAATACATTATTCCACACGTTTTAGATAATAGGTTACAATTACGATAATTCATCGTACAACTTATACATATATAGTTAATCTAAACTTGAGCACAGTCGTGAATGTTAATAATAATTTTCAGTTGCATATACACAGTTGGAAATTTCAGTTTATATATGCATATAATCACTTTTGCATATTCCATCAAAATTTTCTCTACGATTGAATTTTGTTTAAGTTAAATATTGATTTATTTAAATGACCGATTAAAAACAGAGTCATGATTTTTACATGGCATCGACTTTTTTTTTTCGGAAATGGGAAAAAAGCTGTTTTGAAAATTTAATAATTCACACGAAACAATTTATAAATTATTGTCACGATAGAAAGTGGAATAAGCAATTTTCCACGGACATTTATTTTACAGAGAAAGAATTCCTTATCGTACATAATGTTTAACGAGCATTTTTATTGGGCAGAGAAGAATGCTGTAAAGGAATGGAATTTTACATAAATATTTGCATTGCAAACTGATTCACGAAAGAAACTTTAATTTGTTTCTTTTTCTTCTTTTTATATTATTATAATTATGATATTGCTATTACTTTTTACGATATTGTTATTATAATTAAGTCGAAGTGAAAATTTTTAATGAATTACTCTTGCAGAAATAATGAAATTAAAATAAAAGGAAAGAAAAAAGAAAAAAAATTGGAAGAACAGTTAAAAAGTCAGAATTAAAACACAATGGAGAAAACCTTTTACACTTTATGTCGCTACAGGAAGCAATTAAGATATTGAAAAGTTGTGATTTAAAAGCCCGTCGCAAACGGAGCGGCGTAAACCAAGTGAGAAATTTGATATATAAGCGAACTATCGTAATGGTGCGGTAAAATCACACGAGGCGCGTACGTGAAGCGGAAGGATGGGGAGATAATACGTACTAAATCGTCGACGAATGCATTATCGCGTAGTGTTTTTGTGGCCTTTCTCGAAAGACGGCCCGTGAAGCCAAAGGGCGTGTAGGGCTTGCGGTGCAGAGGTTAGATGGCGAGGGAAAGGGGAGAACGAGTGATCATAATTTCTCGTATAATCAGAATCGAAGCCACTTTTGTCATCGCCAAAATGCAACGCCACCTTCAATGAGAATTCCAACGAAATGGTCAACGAAAATCTATCAGCGTTCTTTTTTTTTTTTTTTTGCACCGTGAAGTTGCTATCGAACTTTATATCTTGAATGCATTACACTCGATATCACACGTGAAAGAGGAGTGAAATTGTTAACGCTGCAAAATGTACGTTTTGAAAAATACTTGGAAAAATAACTTTACGAACAACTTTATTGCAAAATTTGTTATTTGTTACAAAACAACGTGGTCCGCGTTACCGATTGTTTGTGAAAAAAGGACGAATGAAAAAAAAAGTTGAACTTGCATTTATAAGTTACCATATAACCAGGAAATGCATTTAGATGAAACATTAAAAGATTATTATGTGAAAAGAAATATTTTGCAAAAATATACTTTTTCACGGCGATATTTGTAGATCCGATGGCAGTGGGGCGGGCTTCTGGAAACTTTTGAAAAGCGCGAGGTAAACTTTAATTGAGTTTTGTATCATCCAAGGCAGAGGAAAAAGGCAACACCACGAACGAGGTTTCAAGACGTTATGCATTTCTTTTTCCCGATTATCTTTGCTCCATTTTTCTTTTCCCCGAGTTTCGCGGAATTTAGGTCATTCGATCTTTTTCAATTGCTATAATTTCAACAATTTCAGCATTCACAAAAATCTCATACGTGACTTATTTCATAGAAAGAGAAAGAAAAAAAAGAATAGTCTCGTGATTACTTTGGTACAAAGATTTTCAGGGAGGCCGAAAATGGGGTAAAAACTCCTCGGTGTTCTATTTGCGTCTTTGATATAATAAATGACGTCAAAATATATGAAAAAGTTTCGCAAATTAATTGAAAGGAAATATCGGAGGTCCTTTTTAGTTCGCGTTACCCTTTGAAATTTTGCTGTTTTTATAACGCCGGTAATGTTTAATTTGCAGAAAGTAATTTGTTCCTCTAACGGTGTTCAGCTGTGCAAACATTTTTCATCAAAATGTGAAACAAAATGCCTTTCAAGGGCTATTTATAACTTTTTCGAAAGCTATTTATATTACCAAAGAAGAAGAATAATTATTTAGAATTATTTGCAAATATGATTGTGGAAATTCCTCTCACTTAAAATTTTGCACATTGTACGTATCAAAACCGTTTGAAAATTGTTACAACCACTTTTGTGCAAAATGCAACTAATTTTGCAGGTAATGCGATTGGAATTTGATTTAAAAAAAAAAAAAGACTTACCCATGTCAGCATGCTGCTTATTCGCAGTGCAGCTGGTAAACAACTGGGTGTTAAATATCGTTAACGCAAACTTTTATAGAGTATAATGCACCAGCAGTGCTTTCTTTCGTGCTAAGGTACCAATGTCGTTTATGACGAGAGATATAATTTTAATTGTCGACATAATACGCGACGAAGCGCGACTCCATTGATCGCGAATTGTTGCAAAGAGACTGTAGATTCAGCGTTGTTCATTCATAAAACAATCGGCTCGGATTTTAGTGCTTGTCGCATAGACAATCTATTCAATAATCGAATAATTACGCTGCAGCAAAAAGTCACATTTATTTCCCATTTATTTTCTTTGCAATTTGTAAAGAGAAAGTTTTTCCCTTTTTGCAAAAAAAAAAAAAAAAGACGGGATAAATGTTGTTACTTAAATTACGTATTATTACGTAGGCGGAAAACAAAATCTTTGAGAATTATCTCAAAATAGATCGATGAAATGAAAAAAAAAATTGCGATCGCAGAATTTGCGCGCAAAGATCAGAATCTAAAATAAATAAAGCAATCTCGAAGGGAGTACAAATTCGTTTTATCAATCGCGCATAAAATTTGCGAAGGTATAAAAAATGTGCAATAAAACAAAAAAAAATTGCATCGATTAAAGAGATTTCCCGTTGCTCGTAAAATCTATTTGATTCAGAAATGGATTTAACTCTGAATTCAAGCGAACCCGCGACGGAATCACACCTGTCGCGGAGTTATCTCAATCTGCAACTAAAATTGGGCGTATAAAAAGTACCTTTCATCGCGGCAGTCGCGTTTTATCGTTAACAAAACGTCATCCCGATTGTTGGCGTCCTTGTCTCGAGAGGGCTCTCGAAATGACGTTGTTGCGGAGCGACGATAAAGATAAGGGCACAGCGCCGCTTATCACATCGCGGAATTACGGTCTGCCTCGATACGATAAGTTTCGCCGTAAAACATTTATCCTTTCATCCAGAAGGACGGACGTCCTCCTTGTCTCATTTATTCATTATCCTCAACGATCCTTTTCTTCGCTTCCCATTTCCCTCTTTAATGTTCTTTAACCGACACTACTGCCATTTCTTCTTTATTACCAAAATCCTCACCTAAAAACGTCACTTCTTCAAGAAATTATAGCAATTTTTTCTGAAAATATTGTTTGTAATTATAAGGACCACACGTTGAGAAAAAAAAAAAAAAAAAAAAATTCATTAAAAATTGATGTGTCTGAAGTTCTCATCGATTAATTCATCGAATAATTGCAAAAAAATCTGTAACATTGATTTTCACTAACCAAATTGCAAAAACTATCTTCACTAGAGATTTTGCAAAAACTAACTTCACTAAAATATTTGTAAAAACTAACATTCAGAGAAAAATTGCAAAACTGACTTCACTAAAGATTTTGCAAAAACTAACTTCGATGAATTAATCGATGAGAATTTCGGACACATTCTTATTCTGAATACTTAATTACCACCTTTTTCAAATTATATATCTACTTATATAACAACATGGTCAGATCTGTGATTTTCCAGATCTACTCATTTTTCATGCATGATCAGACCATATCAGATATGAACAGACCTGCTCAGACCTAGAACTTTTTTTCCCGGTTAGTTAAGAGAACACGAAGTTTAGCATAAAACTGAAACCTACTCGACTCCGAGTTAGGTTTACGACTTAGAGAAAATGGCATTACGCATCTCGAATAAAAGCTTGGAGGGGTTGCATAATTAATTGAGCGAGCGTTCATAATCGATTTGAATCTTCGATCGCTTGATATGGCGGCGCTCATTTCCATAAGTGATTGTGCATAGACGCAGGCTCTTTGTCGCACGGATTGACGCGAAATAACTTTATTCGCACGGGAGTTTGCATCAGCACGCACTTGGTTCTTGTAACGCGTACACCCACGCTTTCAATTTCTAACGTGTATTCTTTGCAACGCGACGATTTTAACCCACACTTAAACATCAGGAAAAAGAATGGACGCGAATGAAATTCATATTGCAAAATATTATACTTGCCTAAAAGTATTCAAAAAGTTCAAGCGATAGTTTACATATAATTATTTCACATCAGCAAATCATCATCAAAGAATTTTGAAATGATCTTCTAAAGATGACTTTTGAAAATTTTGCTTTTCTTAATATAAGTTTCGAAACTGATTCGTACTGATTCGTACTGATTCGTACTGATTCTTAATATAAGTTTCGAAACTTAATATAAGTTTCTTAATATAAGAATTCGAAATTCATAAAAATTCAAGGTTTTACAAGAAAAATATTTTAGTAAAGTATTTGAAGGCAGAAAAGTTTCATTTAAAATGTCTTGCAGCGCTTTTTCAATTTGACTGGACTTTGCTAAATCCACGTATATGCGAACTGCATTCTAAAAAAAAAAAAAAATAAAAAGAAAAAAATCTGCAAGTCTTAAACATTCATTCGTCAAAGTGAAAAGCTCCGCTCGTCAAAAGGGAAATAAATATACGTACAAAAAGTTATGCAATCGCGTAATTAACGTTAACAAATTCTTGACACTCGTCATAAACATTAAATATTCGAACACCTGTTAAGTCAACATTTATCAAAATAACGCGAAGCATAAAATATAATATTAAAAATTTATTAAACATTTAAACATCATTTATCAAATTTAACTGCGTGTTTTCTGTGTGAGGTAATTTAATGTCGTGGACTTCTGTAACGTAACAATCGATCAATGACAGCCGGACGAAAAGTGATGATTTCATGGCGAAGAAAGTCTCTTATCATCCATAATGAACATCGTGCTGCCGGCGATTTCACCGACACACGATTGTTACTTTTCGAACGAGAGCAACGAGTAATTGTTATTACGGACTTTAAGTGGATTTGTAACTGCCTGAAAAATTTCAAATTAAAAATTTCGCGCCGAAACTATATTTAAAAAAAAATCTTAAAAAACGAGCAATATTTGTGAAAAAATGTTGGTTAATTTTTTTTTTGGCTAAAAACGTCGAAAATCGTCAAAAACACCGAAAAAACGTGAAAAATGAGAATTTTTCATGAAAAAAGTGATTTTGGACGAAGCGCTATCTGGATGAACTATTTATTGGGTGAACATTTAAACAAAAATTACAATTTATTTAAAAAGTAAACAGAAAATATCTTAGATGTTATTCTTATATTTCATGTTTAACTATTACTGTAAGGAATAAAAGTATATTCATGTAATATAATTAAATAGAATCTTGTTTTCACCCTAATCGACGCCATTTTTTTAAAGGACACGCCTCCATGTCAGATCCCAATATAATAATGAAAAATAAAGTATTTAAAACTTTGTAAAAAAAAGGCTGTCATTGTATCACGGAAAGTCTTTACAAATTACTTCAATATCTTCTATATTACACGCGTTTATTATAATTAATTATACCGGATTATCTGTAATTATGTAAACACATGTACCAAAATGTAGCGTTGCATAAATTTCATAGTTATCGGTTAAATCAAAGTACAGATAAGTATCGGATTATATTTCAGACATTTTTAAAATTAATGTTAAGACTGTATGTTAAACAAAAAGAAAAAGGTTTTCGAAAATTTAACAGTTGTATTATTGAATATATAATTTTTTTTCTATACGAAATAACAGTAAGCACTATTCCAATTACAATGCAAACTATTCAAATTATTTATAATTAAAAGCATGAAATTCCATTTCTGTTACAATTTACAGTTCTTTCTTGTTACCGTCTCATTCCTTTGATTCCAACAGTTAAATTTTCTTTTGAACACTGTGTTTAACTAAAATTTAGCGTAGCTGTTACAAGCTTATTGCGAGCGTTTTTCGCAATGAAGAAAAATTGGTTTGGACTTAATGCGAAGGAATCGAGTCAATAAGTTAAGAGAGAGAAAAAAAAAGTCTGCGACGTTATCGGAACTCGGAAAGTCGCATTGTATTGCAAGCAAAGTAGCCAGTGGGCAGCGTAAAGCCTCTCGGAAGAAAAGCTTATGAATGAGCAGGTTCTCCATTCACTTTTCAACGAAGCCTGCGAGCCGTAACGACCGGTATTCTCGTGCGGCTGGCCTTACCCTCGCTCATTTTGCCCGTTTCTAATTTATCTCCGCGCTAATCCAAAGATACTTTTCAAACCCAAGGGCAATGTGTAGATATACAGCCGCATTGCGTAGGAGTCTAAGCACATCACGAGGAAGGGCAAATATCCCAGGTAGAAAATGACGCTAGTATTTAGCTAGGTACTTGAAAGTTTTTCTATTGTCAATGTTAGTAACTGGTGAATAAATATTTGGGTATTAACGACCAATTAAAACAGACAATATTTAATTTACATAGTCTATATTTTTATATCATTGTTCAACGTTTCGACCTTAAATTATAGGTCCTCTTCAGGTAATTGGTACATAAGGTCGTAGTCAAATTTTATTAATTGTCAAAATGGAAACATTACTATTATATTAATTGTTTATTTATTAATATTAATTGTCAAAATTGAAATATTACACAGACGTTAAGAATTTAAACGAAATATTTTGATTTTGTGGCGCTTTCGAGTACCAAACGCTGACAAATAAAATAAGTTTCCTTCGCGAGTAGACTGAATGACAATCGAGAGCGTGTAATCGTAACAATGAATATACTTTTTTCTCTTCTTCCCAATGTCCAATGTCGTCCCATTTTCTTCATTTCATGTCTCACCGTGAGGTCGTTATGGCAGCGGGGAGAGTTGCCACGACGTCGGATATCGATTGACCGCGAACTCGAAATGGATACGGAAGCCCAAAGAATGTTGGAATTTTTAGACGCTCGAATGGGAACCCGATTCGTAACCAAAGGACAAATGTCGTGGAAGAGCTTCTCGCTTTTCGTTCACGCTTTTTCCTTGACAAATTTATTCCGTCGAAGAATGGTATCGGAGCGCAAATTTTGATTAATTCAGTGGGAACCTGTGCCAGCGACACACACACACATACACACACACGAAACATCAGGGCTCATAAATAAGCGGCCAAAATTGAAACATAAAAAGCGTTTTAGCGAGTTCGCGGAACGAAATCAATAAATCTGGTGGCGATGAGCAGCGTCGGCCGTCGATCGGCTGAGCCTTGGCACTCTTAGGATTAATGAGGAAATGGGCGAGGGAGCGGGCGTTGGCTCCGGAGGGAACCTCGTCCCGTAACGAGGACTCGGAGGAAGAAGATGTAGAAGGAGAGGAAGAAGAAGAAGAAGAAGAAGAAGAAGAAGAAGCAGAAGACGCAGTTAACTCGATGAGAAAAGAAGAGAAGTTTTAAAGAAGTGGGACGAGGAGGGAAGTTGAGCGCCGAAGCACATGGGAGTTAGGCGGTATAATATTACAGGGCTCGAGGCACTAGGACTCTCCACTTCTGGGTGTCCGTTGACTGATCACATACCGGGTGATCCTTGTCGTCGGCGAGGGACACGCGGAACGACCCATTTTTTGTCAGTCCAAACGAGACCTGCACACAATTACCGGGACTCCAAATTGAAAACATTGTAACAAACGTGCTCTTAAAAAAGATTGCGATGAGTTCTCGCGGGGGAACGGGGGGGGGAGGGGGAGGAGGAGG
>JABFQA010002884.1:0-10550 GCA_022817065.1 Probaryconus sp. ZL-2020
AAATTCATTTAACAAGTTTTCCAACAAAGTACTAACTTGGATCATAACGAATTTATTACCATTTACTTTTTAGCCATTTCCTTCAATGAGAGAACTATAAATCAGTATGTCTTTTTGTGAGCGACAAAAAAAGCTTAGAAATAATGTGTACAATACTGAATCGTTTGCAGCCGAATTTAAAAGAAATAAAATCAATAACAATAAAAAACGGATTCAGGGAAATACAATAATTTATCCATTAGAATAATGGGTAAATAGACGATAATCCTAAATTATATCAAATTTGTATCTAATTTGGTGTTACATTGTTTGCATTTATATCATTTGTATCTTTCACCGTAATGAAATTTATGACGATTTTATTTAAATCGTAAGACTATCAATAAAAAATTAACTTTCACAATTCGTCTTATTTTTACGAGATAAATGTTTCTTTTTTATACATTCGGGTATTTAGACCTGCAGCATTTACGTCAAACGTTTGTGGATACAAGACAATTTTTATTTTCACTTTTATACTCTTTTACGTTCCATTTCAGAATTCAGGATTTTTCAGGTCGATGACACAAAAATCTTTAAAAGCAACTGAACATAATCGTTAAAAATCATTACGAAATTTTTATTTGTTAATAATTTTACCATGACGTCTTAAAAAATGACCGCAACTAAAAATTTTTCAAACAATATCTTCGTCGTGAAAGAATAATGAATATATATATATATATATTTTTTTTTTTTCATATGAATATCATTTCTGATGATTTTCTTGTGAAGATTGGTGAATTACAAAATTCCCAATTTCATCATCCGCGTAGACAAATTACCCTAATCTCTTTTGAGAGAGTGTCACCAGTCTGAAAAATATAATGGGCCTCACGCAAGTGAAGTTGACTACTGTTACTCTCATGTGTATAACTAAATACAGAAGGAAAGGATTCGATGGCAGGTAGTAGAAGTAACGTCCGGACTGTTCTGAGTCAGTGTTGTTGAGGCACCGGTCGAGTGCGCACGCTCTGCGGCTTTCGCGGGCCCAATTTCAGTCCCGAATCGGACATTGTAATAAAATCAAGTTTTTGATACTGTCGTTCATCTCTTTATCATTACCATTTACTCTAAACAATACATAAGAAAAAAATAATAGTGAATCCAAAGTGTGTCGCAGGTGATTTTATATACGATTTGCCTTATTTCGTTATATGTATCCTTCAGGACAACGCGCGCCGAATGGGCTTCGCGTGGAACGAGGTAATTTTTTTTTACTTACCTAATAATTAATTAATGAACGTAAAAAAAAAAAGGAAAATGAAAGCTGCATTATTTGTCGTTTTCTGAAAATTTACTTGAAAAAATTTCTTACCGTTAGTTTCGTATCGAAGTCCTGTCGAAGGACAATTTTTTTCCGAAATAATTCTTAATGTCAGAGCGTCTCCTGCACGCAGAAAAATGTTACTGTAAATTTTTCCATAATTCTGGCAAAACAGAGTTATAAGTCAAACTGAAGAAATAAATGCTAAAAATACAGAAAAAATTACCATAAAAATAGTACATGTTCTAATGAATACTCAATTGTTTCAACAATTATCAGAAAATTTACTATTTTTATGGTAAATTTTGGCTTATATGTCTGTTTTGCCAGAATTATGGTAAAATTGATATTAAATTTTTCTGCGTGTGAGAGAATCGCAATTAAACATCCGCTTGCCCACGCTTCGGCGCTAAGGTTGTGACGGGTTTTCTTGACCTGAAAACCGCATGTGTTTCAATTAGCGGATGTATATGTTTCTGCCGATCCGTAAGTCATGAAGTATTACCCAGCAATAACCATTACAGAGGCGTGGCGCCCGAGTTCAAAAAGCGCAGCACTTGCTGCTTTTCAATTCGATACACATATATTCCTGCTCTATTATGTCTGACGTTCATTACTGATGTATCACTGAAAAATTTTTCCACCCTTTAAAATAATTGAAATTTCCTTTATCCCTTTCGTAAAATACAATTTGGAATATAATTCAATGTTCCCTATTAAAAATCTATATCAATTGTCCTTTTAAGAAAATATTATTATTGAGGCATAAAAATCGGTTAATAGTTTATTAGAGAGAAAAAAAAAGTTTCATTCACTTAGTTAAGGTAGAAATTAAAATCAAGGTGACTTCTTCCTTTATATTCCACTGCAATACAGAACATTAGAAAGAGTTTTGTATCATTTACCAGCGCTGACTAAGTCATGTATGATGCATTCTGGTTTCATTGTATCTAATTATACAGGCATTAAAAATCAGGTTGAAGGCACAAAAAAAAAAGTTATTACTTATGCATTGTTTTTGTTACTGAATGAACATGGAGTACAAAAATGCATTTCAGTTGAACTTACTATGAATTCAGATTCCGTTGTAATCATTTTCATTCATGATTTTCTACTCCTTTCGAAACTTAGATTAAAAATTATAATCGTTGTTTTTGTTTTAATATGTGCAAAACGTATCAGAAAAATTATATGATAAATTGTAAACGATTACAAATGTTCAATTATGAATTTATAAAACAAAAAAGAATGTATTGCGAAATAATATATTATGTGAAACATTTTGCAACGCGTTTGAAGTTTTGCCCTCAATGCCACAACACATCCTCGTTTTCCGTGATGCACGACGAAAAAAAAAAAAAAAAAAATAGAATAATGCCAGTGCCTATGAATATTCCGGCAAGGAAAGGCGAGAAAAAAGCGTTTCCGTCTTTCCGCCTGGTTTCCGCCGATGTGCATTCTTCCGGGATGCTTTCACCGGTGATTCGTGCCCGAGAACGTTTGACTGTTTTTTCACGGTCAAGACCGCGAACGAAAACAAAATAAAATGACAGAAAAGCGCAAATCAACCGTGAAACATTTATATGGAGATTTTCGTTTGATTCGAGATTTATGAAACGACTCAATACAGTTCAATATATACACGCAGAGAAAAAGAATATAAAAATTACCATACTTTATGGTAACGCAAACGCAAAACAAACTTTGCAGGTATTTACTATTAAAGTATAGTAAAAATTTATTTAAATTATACTAAAATTTAGCATAAAAACGATAAATTTTCGAAGCATATTTAAGGAATAAATATAACGCATTAAATAGCAATGGAAATTTTTGAAGACAGATATCTAACCAAAATACGAGTTTCACAGAAAAAAAGTGGAAGTATAACATTTTGTATTTTTTACATAGAATTAAAATCCTTAATAAAAAGTATCGGTTCAAAAATGCATAAAAATAATATTTTCAACTCACCCTAATATACATTCTTAAAATACTGTTATTTCAACAGCAATTTTCAATATTCAACATTCATGTATTTTATGTAAAAGGCTCACGAAATAATTAGATTAAAATGAAAAACAAAAAATTTATTGATCATTGGATAAATAAATAAATAAAAAGAAAATGTCTAGACAATAGACTCGAATGAAAACGAATCGTTTGCTTTGTTTTACGCAAAAATAGAAAGCAATAAATCCGGCTTTAGAATCGTCGTGCACGGCTCGCATTAACATACGAGCAGTTCACCGCTTTTTGGACCTGTTCTTCTGTTTTCGTATTTACATCCACGCGTAGGAACGACGCGCACGTGAGATGCACGCGCGAGCCTCATACCCGATACGTTTCTCATCAAGTTTTCCTCATTTTTTCCTATTCCCATTCCGCGTTAAAACACGCTCGCGGTGGAAAACGCAATCTCCTTTCTTTCTTTCAGTTTAGAGATTATAAAGTGTTGATAAAGCTCTGCAATACATTGCTGCAATTGTAGTGGTTCTCATTATGTGTTTTATTACACTTAAAGTTAAAAAGGTTCTATTGTTACACAAACCAAAGGATTTAACTTTTTTTTTTTTTTGTTAAACTATATTCATGTAAAAATGATTGTTACGATAATGAATTATTCGAAAGAAATTAAATTATTTAAACAAAGAATTATAGAGAAATATTTCAATCCTTAAAAATCTGATGTAAAATATTTGAGTCATTGTTCGTAATTTCGTAAAATCTAAAGTTTCATTTGTTTACAGATTAAATGAATGTGAATATGTTTTTTTAAAGTAAAATTAATCCCAATGATACTTTTTAGCAGTAAACTAATTTTTATAATTAAACAAAATAACGAGACTGTTGGGTATTATTATAATAGCAAAATTGTGCGAATAATGAATTGAAATACTTAAATTAATGTATGCATAATTTAACGTACTAACTATTATATATAATACAGGAAGCATTATAGTATAGTTTGTTGTGTAACTCAAAGATGTTTAAATGAGAAGAGAATATTACTGTATTATGCAATGTAACTTTATTATATTTCAAAAAAAAAAAGAAGTACTTAACATCCGTATTTTTACGTTGTTGCTAAACTAATTTATCAGTCAATAAATTTACGAGCTTTTAAATCTTACATGAAAATGTGATTCTTAAACAATTCATTTAAATAACTCTTATCTCATAAGCGGTTACACATTTATGCATAATGCGTTTTTATCGTTTTGAAATCATTTCATAAACACATTTATACATATTCAATCAATTGACACATCGTCCTTCCGTTTGTTCTTTTTAATGAATACAAATCAAATCCTTCACAATTGTCTGATTATATTAATTACCTTCCTCTTGTACTCTGAGCACTAAAAAATTTTTTTATACGAACAAAAAACATGACATTCTCAGAATATTCTTCATTATTAAACTAAAACAAATAATAATTATGTGACAAAATAAAATGTTTATTTATGATCACAATTAAAAAATTAATTATAACTCTTATTGTGAATTATGACAATCCTGGACTATTATTCATACAGCTTTTATAGTTAGCCACAAACCGTCTGCTTTTACTTCTCTCGGCACAAACAGAAAAAAAAGGCAATATAGAAATATTAATAAGATTTTCCACTTGAGAAAACTGGTATTCAATCTGTCAATCAGTTATTTTTAAAAGCACATTCGATTCCTCTCGATGCACAGGCATCTATTGTGAAAATCGATTTCAGGTTGAACGGTAGAAAACGCGCGATCTCACTCGCCGACGTCGAATGTTCGATCGACATGCAAGTTACGCTGCAAATTTTTATTTTCTTCGTCGAACAAACTTTATTAGTCGACAAGTCGTGTAGAAAGATTCATGTATTTCAGAAACGCGCTGGCCCGAATCCATTCGAACGTGCACTGGATGTCCCGCATTTGCATGCACGCCTTCGATTTCCATTTTTTTTTTTTTTTTTTTTTTTTTAGTTCTGGAAACAAGGGAGAAGATTGCCGCTAAGATACCTCTCATCCAATTCTCCGCTATTGCAATAGTAAACATACAACTGCTTTTTTGTATTGTCCCCTTAAATACTTATCGTTAAATACAAATCGAAGAATTCGCGAAAATGCACTGAGAAAAAAGTGTTATGAATAATCACTATTTCCCATATCACTTTGGGAATATCTCCGAAAAATAAAGAATTTTGATATCAACGATAGTAAAATTTAATACGTAATAGTAAAATTTAATAAGTGATTCTCTCTAAAAATGAAATGCCCTCGCGATAAAATCTACAGAAATGATTATTAAGAAAGAATTTGCATCGACGATCGCGAGATAACGCGCCCACTTTATTTAATTGCAAATTTCTTTTATAACAACAATTATATTAATTCCGTCGTGGTGTTAAACAAAGTTTCGTTGGAAATACTTAAGGTCACGTGAAACGCGGCGGCGATTTATCAGCAATGTTAAGTATTACGTGACATTGGAATTACGGCGAGAGACAAGAAATGCGGAATTCACACCAATTGAATCCGCGTAATCAGCACATAATTAACAATCGCAGCAGTATTCCCCGTGTGTCGTGGCAGAAACCGTTAGCCGCTGTTAATTTATTTCAGGGGAATTTGCAATTTGATCATTTGTTACGGAGTTACTTAGTAGAATTCTTAATCGCTCATGAAATTAGAAAAGAAACGAACGGTTAATATTTAAATAATGAAAATCTCTCGCGTATCAAACACCTGGTCGAAATCGCGATGTGATATAAATCAAAGCCAATTAATTCCTTTATTATGAATCGTAAAGCATCAGGTTGTTTCAATAACGTGGAAAAGTGTTCCATTCATTTCGTCTAACTCGGTGGAAAAATTTTCTCGAGATTATTACGCAAGTCATTTTGTTTCTTACACATATTCGTTAATAAAGAATTGTGTTTCTCCTCGTTGTTCGGCTAATGTCTCCAGTCAGCGTGTAAACACGAGGCATTTAATTGCTTTTCAGCGTGCAATATAAATGCTTTCACGATACAGCCCGAATGGCGAGCTTCACACCGTTCTAGATTCTGTGATCTAATTACATGAGAAATCTGATTATTCTTGTTTCGAGTCGTACGTCGTGTTATTAATTCCGCAGATATCTCTCGCCGGTTGTTTATTCGTAAACTTTGCAACCGACGTATCCTCCACATCGTTATTATCATTTCGAACAATCATTTTCGTGAAGCTGGAATTTAATTGGAACTAATGGCTGTGGTTGTGTCTTTTACTTCTGGGTTAGATCTCGTGTGAAAATAGGAAACGTTGTTTTTCAAATTGCCACGTCGTTTTTTCTGATAATTCCATAACCGTCCAATTAACATGAATGGAATTGCGAAATTGCAAAAAAAGTACTTCATAATAGATTAGCCAAATTATTTATTTGACACATTATCTATCAACATTCTTATTTGAATCTGCAGAAATTCTTGACTCAAGATGTTCCTCATCAATACCGAAAAATTCTTGAATCAAGACTCCATAAGTTTAAGAAAATACTAAGAGTGTTTAATACTTGATTCAAGAATTTAAGGATTGCCTCAATATTTCTGTTTTAAGAGTGTTTTTTCTGATAATTCCATAACCGTCCAATTAACATGAATAGAATTGCGAAATACTTTTTTATTTCTAGGGAACAACATGATATTGACATTCAACATTATAGACGCGATTTTGCACGAGTCCTTTTACTTGAACAGTAAACACTGTAAAGGCGTTTCTAATGGCGGTTAATGAAGAGGGACGGTCGTCTTGTCGGCAAAAGTTACTCCGACAGTGATAACTGCATTAATTGCACGAAAGAAAAGCAAATGGTTTAAATTATTAGAACGTAGAGAATAAACATTCGTTGGGATTTAATTGGAATCGGATGTCCTGAGATGACTGATTAAAATAGCGAGCCGAAAAAAGGAACAATAAAACCGCGACGTGTATTTAGCATAATTGAAAAGTTCGTGCGGAAATAATTGAAATTTTCTCGTTAAGAAAGAAAATTGCAGTCATCGTCTCGCGAAGAAAGGAGTAATTTAAAGTCGAGAAAACGATCGAGAGGAAAACTTACAATTGTTTTTTTTTTTTTTTTTTTTCGTGGAAAACGTACGTTCGATCAGACACAAGTGATTGGCTTTTAACAGTGCATCGGAGAAAATCACAAAAGATCCTATTATGCAGACAGATCGGACCTCCCAACATGTCGATAAATAAAAAGTCATTATTAACCAGCTTGGATTAAGTCCGAGGTCGAAGTCCAAGAAGATGGCTCTTGATGTATTCGATAAAAGATTACGGCGTTGCAGTACGGCCGGTATAATAAACTAACGTAGCGTATGTTATAGCCTGATGATCGGCTTTGCGGTCAACTTAGAGGATGCGTCAGATTACAAGAAGAAGAAGAGAACGCGTGGGAGAAGTTTCATTTACATAGGCTCACGCGTATACGCGTACGTAATTCTGGTTAATGCCTGCGGTTGGCTTATTAATTAATAGTCATTCGACACGCATCTCCGTACTTAATTGTCTCATTACGTAATTCGATGGTTTTATCTTATTAACGAAAATGAATTCTGTGAAATTTCGAATTTAATATCGGTTCTTGTGTAAAATTTTAAATCGACAATGATACAGAGTCAATACAGAGTCAGGAAAATAACTACGAATTGGCAAAAATTGTATAATGAAAATTGTCAATCTCGTTTACTTAATGGCAATTTAATTGAATTTCTTTATTCGCAAAAATTTATTTGACATTCCTAAAGAGACATTAATATTTACCTTTCAAAACGGTTTCATCTTGAATTTCCTGTACCATATATCGAATCTAATATCTCGGGATCAAGAGAAGTTCCGCCGGTATCTATTTCACTATCGAATTGCAAAAGAGAAACTTGCTCTTGCGCGGCACAAGAGTCAATAACATTTATAAATACGCGTATACACTCCCCTGAAATACGTGCTGTCATTGCGATGCTGGCTTGAATAAAACATTCCGTTAACCGAGAGCCAACAAATTATTGTACAAGCAGAACCCGCGAAACGAAACTCCTTCGCTCGCGCGAGAACTTAATTGCCACGGTGCAATAATTTGAGATGCTTTTGGTTTCAGCTAAGCAAGAATGGAAATCTTAGATAGAGAGCCCACAAAGGACATTCTCAAATGTCACCTCTTATCTTGTATTCTTTTTTTTTTTTTTCTTTCTCTCTATCTCTCTTTCTTTCTTTTTTACACCGTATGATTTATTAAACTTTCTAGATTCTAGCTTCGTCAGGTCTAACGAAAAAGTCGCCACGAAATCGACGACGTGACTAATCCAAAGCAGACTTATAAGTCAAACTGAAAAAATAAATTTACCATAAAAATAGTCAATTTTCTGATAATTGTTGAAATAATTGAGTATTTATTAGAACATGTACTATTTTTATAGTAATTTTTTCTGTATTATTAGCATTTATTTTTTCAGTTTGACTTATAATTTACAGTAACATCATAATAAAAATTAGAAGAAAATATTTAAAAAATTGTCATATTTGTTTTAATTTTTATTATGATACATAATAATTTTTCAACAATTTCCTGCTATACAACACTTTTACAAAGAATTACAACAATTTTTTCTATATCATTTTTCTCAGTGTAGTGACACGAAAAAATGAGTGTATTTATCAGCTTGATTTCAATAGATGTTGACGAACGATCTTCACTAAAGGATCTTGGAAAACGATCTTCAGATTATGATCTGAAATTTATTGCCGATGATTATGATCTCCAGATCATGGTCTAAAGTTCATCGAATAAAACCGACTGTGAAAAAGAAAAAAAAAAAACAAAAAACATCTTTCACTCTTCATCTTGTTCTTCCGTTTCCTGACGATTCGTAAAATTCCAATCTTGGGAGATAAACATAAAATAATTTATAACAATTTGCATTTATTGCAACAAGTTCATAGCTCGCTTATTAAATCACTTATTTCTTGTCGGACGGTATCTTTTCTTGGTTTCTCCTTTCAGTCGATGTCTATCCGTCGTGAGAGTTCTGCGTGACCCTGAGAATTGGCGAGAGTATATGCTTTTTGTGGCAGAGATTATACGGGCACCGGTCAGTTATGTACCATAACCACATTTCGCTCGTTACGATCTAAGTACCGTGAGCCACGGCGTAACCCACTTTTCTCGGTTCACACAAGCCTGGAAAAAAAAAAAAAAAATATATGCCGCGCTTACAATGACAAACAATAATCGATGAACGTGCAGCCGCACACTTGTAATTACTTTCTTGCTGTCCACTGTTACATTGTTATAATTGACACGTCAGGCTCAATGAAATAATGCCGCTTTTCCGCCTAAGCTGTTCTACAATTATTAAAAACGCTTACACACTGTTTTTTTTTTTTTTTTTCATTCTCAACAAACGTGTCTTTTAAATCATTTGTTTAATGAAATGTTTAGTTAACTATGTTTATTTTACGTAATTAAATAAGTTTTTTTTTATAATTTTTTTGGGGGAATTTTTGGAATTCGAACAATTGGAACATTCAGTTAAGATATTACTTAAATCAGTTCTATATTTTAACTGACAAGATCGTTAAAAAAAAAAAGTTGAATTTTTTTTTTTGTTCGTTCTTTTGTGTCGTGATTTAATTAATTCTTCGGTATTTAATTAAATTTATATAACACAAAAAGCAACTAGTTGTGATTTTTAATTATAAGAACCGTGACATGATTGCATAAATTATATTATATCCATAGAAAGCAGGTTTGTCCGAAAAATTCTGTACCAAGTCGTAAAGCAATTGAAAACGGAATGCTCGACTGTTGTTGAAGGTAAATGAAATTGTGTCGGAATAAAAATATACAAACCCGGTATGACTTGCATTCGAACAAATGCCACCCCTGAATTTACCGTAAACAACGGTAAGTTTTTTTTTTCTCAGCGTAAATTACGCTGCCAAGTCATTAATGTAATTAAATGGATAGACATGGGAAAGACGCGACTCTGAGATAATGCATTCGACTTTTACACATTTTCCTGCCTACTAAATTGAGACAAAAACAGTACACGATGGACGTAACGATTTTCACATTAATTTTATGCCAACAGTTTTAAATAAAAGTAATTTGTTATGAACGTGTTCCATAATCTTTTTTGCAATTCTTTTAAAACCATTTCATTTATAAATTTTGAATGTCTATTTAAAAGAAATTTTTTTTTATTTTGTTGAATTG
>JABFQA010002885.1:0-10546 GCA_022817065.1 Probaryconus sp. ZL-2020
TTTAATTTATATCAGGAAGTATTGTAAATCGTGTTATTTAGAATGAGAGGGAATGTGTGCAAAAAAAAAAATGAAATTTCATTACGTCAGCGAAGAAAGATGACTGCAAGTCGTCTGCAAAGGACGGGAGTCATTATTCTCGTAGGTTGGCCATTTTGCTTTACTGTTCGCATCATTTCCGCTTCGCAACATTTTTTGCCTCGGACCGAGCAGCCGGGGACTTGCCCCAGCGCGCACGCAAACACTTGCAATATGCTCGATATTCGTCCACGTCCGACCACAATTGCAGAACCGAACGTCTCTTTCAGCATCTCAATGCCCTCGACCCACCGAGTGCACCTAGGTCATGAAACATTTAAGACGCGTATATATATATATATACACACACAACACATACGTATATATTTCCAGTTCAAACGACGTTTAGTTCCGGACATCATGATAACCAGTATTTCTTTATGATCGTCCTACCACTCGATGAAGTTTTGAATACAATGAAAAATGCTCCTCGTAAATAATACCGAGTTTCATATATTTTACCGATTCGTCGTTATGCCTGAAAATCAAAGGAAGATGGAAACGATCGAGGTTTCTTAAATCCACGAAATAAGTGGTTTATTATTATTTTATTATCATTTTTATTCTTATTACTTTTTATGACAATTTTTGTTTTTATTCTTTTTTCTTGAAGAGCTTTTGTCATAAAGCAATGGATAAGAGGTTATTTTGTAGATATTCAAAATAAAATTTTCTTGCTCCGTAGAACATATTCAATTGAGAAGTTGTTGTGGTGAAAAGTTTTTCTCTGAAAGATTTATATAGATATTTTTGTTTAAGTGTTTCTATTATAACAAAGTGAAGACATTGTAAATAAGTATTCATTTTCATCGGCCTTCACGCTGATATGAACAAGGACAACCTCATTAGTAATGAGTCATCATTAATACTGAAAGAATGTCTCTCACACCCATGAATCGATTTCAAGTTGAAAATATACAATTCCCTTTTTCTATTTGCGTGTCAAATCTAATGAACAATCGACGTAAAAGAAAAAGTATATTATTCTTAATTAGCAAAATATTTTGCCACGGAAAACTAATTAATGGCATCTTAATTACACTGACATTTAACATTGTTCTTTCGAGGACATTCTTTGAATCATAAAATGAAGGAATGTTGCTTTGTAAATGACTGATGCGTTTTCGAAACTTCATCAAAATACGTCATTACAGCATCAAGAAATTTGTGATTAATTATCCATTATAATTAAAATCTAATTAAAAAGAAGAAAACTAAAAAAAAAGAAAAAAGAACTTAAGGAACGATAAACAACTCGAATGTTTTTCATTAAACAATTTTCCTCAGACGTAACGATGAAAAAAGTTTTATCGAGAAGAAAGTAAATTAGACAATGCTTCGGATTTTACTTGAGAAGCTGTTTCAAATATCACGCAGTGCTTCGACAATGGAAATTGGATAAAGGAATTCAATAATTCTTTCATTGGCATATAATGTAATGCTCCATACTCATTATTAAAGTAATAATGCAGCTCAACATCTGCATTGAACAAAGAAGTTAAAAAAAAAAAAAAAAAAGAATTGAGGACAAATATTTTTTTGCAATATTCATTGCAAAAATATGTGACTGAAAGTAAAATAAATTTTTATGAGAGAATTTAATTTTTAATTAACGACACTAAAACAATTTTTGTATGACAATTACTTATGACACAATCAAAGAGGAAAGTTTAAGAGCAAGAAACTTTTCATGCACATTGAGTACTCAATTAATTTCAAAACGTGATTTACGATAAGAGCAAATTAAGGTTCTGACAATTTCGAAGTTATTACTTTCAACGTGAGCTTGATTTCCTTAGAGTTAATCTGTTGCAAAAAAAAAAAAAAACAGTAATATATCGTAGGTTATATCATTTTAACCTTAAATATTATATGAGTAATCGTCATGTTTTAAATTAAGCTCGTTTATCTTCATTCATTTTTATGCCGGTTGACACAATGATAAATACACAAACGGCGTCACAGCAAACTTATCATAGACGACGTTCGCCTATGCCTAATTGCAAACGAAATTACTTTACGATGTAGAAAATCTTCAATGTGCAATTTTTTTTTTTTTTTTGCAAAAAAATATGCCAATGTAAATTGCTTACGATATTTTTGCGTTCAAAGAACAAAGAAACTAGGACACATTTTTTGCCAGTTGAAACCATTTGCTTCATAAAAAAGAAAAAAAAAGAAAAATGTTGTCGAAGGTTTGCAAAAATTGTTTTCCATTAATTTTGAATGTAGAATGTCCTGTTAAAGTGTATTTTCGACTTTGTCAATCATCGTAATCGACAAGAATATAAACGAGGCAAAAGTTTGCCATGTTATAAAGCTGCTATTTTCTGGTAAACATAATTATAGACGAAAATAAATAAGTTCCGTTGATGCATTTTCTTTTGTGCGTCCTGGAGTCACTTTCTTGCTACATGTACGTAATACGGTTAAGAGGTCTACTTTACGATCGTCGGCGAAATTGGAGTCGCTTCACCTTAAAGACTATATTTATCTCGTGCGTTCCTGTCGATTCGACCCGCGTCTCTTCCGAGCGAGCACGCACCGCCGAACTTGTTCTTCATCCTCCTCTTCTTATTCGGGAACTTTACAAATTTACGAGACTTTAAAACACGGATACGCCACGGTCGATCGATACCAAAGAACTTTATCGTTTCTATATTACTAATTTTGTGGTAAGACCCTTTATCGGTCTCGCTCTATTCATTCCATTACAGTCAGACGAACTTTACTATTGAGGATTTGCTAATTTTCCTAATTTTACATTGCAAATTTCGTTTGATGTTGCCTGATTAATTAACATCGTCAAGAAATCAATATAAACATGATTAAAAATATATTTATTATCAAATTTTGTACAATAAAAAAATGTAAACCCTTTTTTTGTTTACCAATTACATTGGTCGGTAAATTTTTGTCCTGACTCTTGGAATACCTGGAAATCATAATAATGGCAAAATTGTAAATCAGAAAGCTAGAAAATGTGTACAACGTAGTTGAAAAAGTATTTATCTTTTCTTTTATATCGTATTCGTTATAAAATTGCAAAAATTTTAGAACTCGAAACAAAATGTCAAAGCCGCAGAAATAAATTATACTAATTTTGCAAAACTTACTTCTACAGTAAATGAAAATGCACGAACGTTTTATATAAAAATAATACCCTTAAAATGTTGCGAACAGGAATGTTATCAACTTTCGAATGCTTTAACATTGCACATCAAAGCGAAACTGTAATGTTCGAGTTGTGTGAACATTGAATTTCAAATGTACGAGCACCACCGGGATATTTTTCTGGTGCAAACGACTTTTTCACAAATGTTATTGCACAAAATACATTAAAAATGACAGACCTTTATTGAAGTAATTAGAAATAGTGAATAGGATCATCAACAGTTATACAAAATTTCAGCATTACTTCTATATCAAAATCGAAAATGCAATTTTTTACAATATATATGGTTTTTTTGTGAACATTATTTCATACTGTTTTTGCGAAAAATTCCATTTTGAATGTTGATTTAAAGCTAATAATTGTTTTGGTACGAACATTATCAATTAACAATCGGTAAATTTGGCCCCTTCATAAATACACGTAAATCGCCACTAAAAATGATTTACGGTTATAATGATTATTTATTATCCGAGATGCTGTAATTAAAAATCACAGGAAGATGAACAATCTGAATGGTGCATTTTCCATAATTTATTGGAATTTGTACAAAATGGAAATTGACCGAACGAAAACTCAAGTGAGCAAGGTTTTATTGCCAGACAACGGATTTATCTGCCAAAATCCATGGATTTTGCGTGTCTGAGTCAGTCGTTGCTCACTCCCAAGCGACCCGATCGCGCATCGTATTTTTACTGAACACACGACGATAATAGTATTAAATCGATGGGGGCCACCAGGCTACGGTGAAAGTTACGAAACTATGTGCTTGTTGTTATTACGCGAAAAACTAATCTCAACTTCTAAACTAATTAAATTGCACACTATTGTTGGCTTCATCCAACAAATTTTATTTTCATATTTTTATTGTCAATATTCTCGTACAATATTACCTCGAAAGGAAATTTGATTTATCCAAAAATGTTTCAATTAACGCAAAAACGCAAATCGTAATTAAATTCAACGCATAAAAAAAGTTTATATATAATTTGTTACAAAAATGTTTACAAATTATTTTTTTACGTTTAAAATGTTTGATAAAAATTGCCACGAATGTTTTATAACTTTGCCAAAGTTTACAACATGAAAAAAAGTTTGCACGGATTTTTTTGACCATGTCATTTTTTTTTTTTTCTGTTTCAGGTAAATGATTTCAAAATTTCACGTAGACATAAATGTTTCGTTCTAGTAGGTAAGAAAATTAATGCCACAAAGTGACAAGTTCGTATCTGCCCTCTCCTATCTGATATGCAAAAGTAATTAAAAGTTTCCTAGAAACACCGTACTTTAACACTTCACGACTTTATACAATCTTTGCATAGTAACATCATTGCGAAATTAATAATATTTTTTCCTCAATGAATTTGCTTATAAATCTTGGATATCCTTTTTTTCTTATCAATGTTGATTATTCAGCCTTTAAATATCATTTTCCTCGAAAAATTCTTTCAGAAGCAAATAAATGGTGCATGAATGATTTAACGAAACAAACAAACAAAAAAAAAAATAATAAAGAAAAAAATTGCACAACACACGATGAAGAGCGATATCGCGACAATATCTCATTTCAGTTCGTCGAAAGAATCGATCGTGAAGCGAATACAGATGCTCATATGTTTACAACACTCGTCGAGCAGTTTGTAAAAAGAGCACTTGATGTGCCTGGTGCGGTGCATTGTTTGACAACTCTTCGTCCGTCAGTGCGAGTCTGAGTGCGCGAGCTGCGAACCTATTAACCGGCGATCAACGGCGCGGGGTTACGGTACGGTTAAGCGGTGAAGGGGTCACCGTGGATGGACGTCCTCTTCACGCAAGAAGCACCGGAGAGCACGTTCAGCCGCAATATGAAACCATTACACACAAGTGGGCCATAACCACTGACAGGGAAGTACGACACTTTATTTAAACCCACGTTCCTGAACTGTACAAAGAAATTGATCTACTGTCGGACACTGTTTGCCGTGATAACGCCATTCCAGGCACAATTGCACATTATTCTTAATAGTGCAAATATACACCGCGAGAATACAAAAGTCTACAATCGCCGGGATCCTTTGTAAAGAATATCGTGGCTTGCTTCAACTGTTTATTTAAAGAGAAATGAACATTAAAGCAGCACGTCAGAGTCAATTTGAAAACAATGAAAAATTATGGCAAATTGCTTGCAATTTTATTTGGCCCAGTGTTCTTTTAAAAAAAGTCACGATAGAATAGATTTTTGGGTGATCATTTTTTAAAGATGATATTTTTACGATTCTGTATCAGCTGCAATTTCCTCTTGATAAAACAAAATGAAATAAGAAATGTTTTCTTTTTCTTTTTTTTTTTTTTTCTTTCGATAAAAAACAAGTTGTAAAATCCAACTAATCCCATTCGATATTCTGTAGAGTCTGAAATCAGCAGAAGTGATTTAAATTTATTAGACCGGTATGCGCCCTCGAACACGGTATTTACGATGGTACATAAAACCAAAAAGCGAGCCTCCGAAAAAGTATTGGATCGGTTTTTGCGAGACGCCGGTACGTGTGTGTAGTAAATACTTATATAGTTACAACTTACATACATGCCTTTGCACTCCTGAACGTTACCGCAAGAATAGCGTTCGTTGGTTCGGCGGTTCGTTCCTTGGAGAATCGAGGTTCATAAAGGCGTAATAAATCGTCTTGCTCTCGTGCTCCTCTTGCATCCGTGCTGGAACTAGGCTTTATCGACCACGTCTCATTCGCTCTTTCCACTTTTCTCTCTGCCTCTTCCTACGTCGCGGGGTTATTATACCACGGAGTCCTTCATTCTGTCGCCATATACGAGTTTTTGATCCTTTACGTGTCCTCCGTAAAACCGATACTTGATTTATTCCCTTACGCCGAGACGGCAACAAAACTCTTTGCTCAGAAAAAAAAAAAAGAAGGCAAAAAAATGCAGTCAAAAAAATGCAGTCAAAGACACCGAGAAGCAAATCAATCATATCTCGATTGAATCAGACCTCGTAATCCCTGTAAACGCAGACTTTTTTTGCACGTGAAATGATACTGAGGGAAATTAAAGGACTCTGTCTATCTCCCGAGTAATGATAAGGTAAAAAGTAGGTCTTTCAGCTGATAAAAATCTAATAAGAAAGGATCTCGTGGATTGCCATTGTACGAGTCCCTTTATTGAGCTACTTTAATTTTCTGTTGTAAAATAAATGAAAGCAAGCACAAACCCAATTTGTAATCAAATTAACGATTCATATAAATTTTATTCTTTCATCCTCCGAAGAGGAGTCATCGATCTGCCCTAACGTTAAGAACAACATTACTATTTTATTTCGTCCATTAACGGTTATAAACAAACAAAAAAAATTTCATTTCTAAACATTTCCTTCCTCTTCCTTCTTTTTTTTTTTTTGCACAGTAGAAGATTATAATCAATGGCTCTTTAAACACTATCTTTATAAAAAAGATTTCAATTTAATTACATTCCATTTTGAAGATCATTTTTGAACATTATATTAACAAGTAAATCAACGTGTAAAATTTGATGCAAACCAGGAAGAAAACTCTGGGCTTTCCTTGTTTTATCGGCTTAGCTGATCTTCATCTTTTATTCGCGAAGCATACCCTTTCTAAATTTACAATCAAACCTTTGAAAAGAAAGCAAAGAGGATCACTTTACGCTCGCGATAAAATATCGATGAAGCGAACAATAATCATCGCGGCAGAATATGTCGTTCGTATGTATTGTATTCGAGGCGCATGTGTCTATCGCATAATACTGCAACGGTTGTATATTACATACTCGAAGCCGACTCTCGCAAATCCCGATTAAGCATATATTCAAAGTCCGTGCGCCGACAGTAACACGAAGCACATACATATGTATGTGACAGTATTGCGTAACTGGACTAACCTCTGACGAGCAATCGAATAAGTACCTTGCACTCCAGAATGAGACCATTAGGTGCATTTGTAGCAATGGAGCTGCTTCGATGCTGCTGCTGCTGCTGCTACTGCTACTGCTTTCAGTGCTTCAGACAGACTATTATCATTATTGTATACAAGCATGGCATTTAGATCAATAAAGTTCCTCCATGGATATGAACAACATCTGTATCCCACAGATTTTTCATGAGTGCTATTATTTTATTTGCCATTCTTTTTCGATTTACTTAAACGTTTCAATTTATGGTCCATGTAGGAACAAACAATTTTGGATGTTTAGGTTTTATTGTGTGCTTCTTAATTTTAATACAAAACATGATATTACTTGACTCTACTTATTACATTAATACAAGGTATTAAACGGAAAGAATTTAATATTCTTTAATCTGACAATTTTTACTATCATCGTATTAAAAGTGAAAATACTTTTACTTGACGCTTAAATTAAATGAGAAACGCGCTGTTATAAATACAACATTCAGATACTAAAGTCCTGATAATCCTTTCCTTCTTTAATCATAAGAAGTTATGAGATTATTTCATATTAATTATTTTTATTAGAACACATGTATATTTATACGCACAGATTTATATGTTATAATATAATGGACGGTTTCATATTTAACTAATTCGATTGTTAAATGAATTGCGATGCAATTATAATACGTAAAATTATCTCGCTCGTTGCACTGTAACCGTGCACATTTTACGTTATTCGTATAAGTAGAATTTATATACAGAAGAGAGAAATGATGGAAAAGGACAATGATACGCGCGAAGAGAGACAGACTGGATTGTTCGTGTGAACGCAACTCATCGATAAATCCAAATAATTTAAATATTTCTGTATTGTTTAACGTTTTGTTTGCCTTCGATAATAGCCTGATTACCATAATTACGAAAATGCAATTATTTCAACGTCACCCGTGTGTAATATTTATCCAATAGAACAGTCAACTTAAAAAAAAAAAACCGCAATTAGTGTCAATTGTATACCCATGAATAAACAATTAAGCTGCTTTCAATGAGGATCGCATTAGAATTTTTAACCGTACTTTATTTCTCATTAATTAACGTTGTTTAGATTGAATATAAACCTAATCATCCGATAAAATGCATACAGAATATCGCGGAACGTCGTTTTGTTTATATTAATAATAACCCCCTGAATCGGAATAAATAGAAATTTGGATTAATTATATCTGTGACATCTTCGGTTCGTTTTATCGCAGACGCATTTGAATACAATTATGCTTTGACATTAAACCAATAGCTTATCTCGTAAGATATATATTGATTAGCATGTCAGGATCAGTCGAAAGCATGTCAGTTTCGGGGCTAATTTCAAAGGCTAATTCATCCGCTTAGGATCCACTTCCATCTCTCTTCTACTCTCGATGTGATCTTCAGCAATAAGTTTCAACGTTCTCCAAATCCTATTTCGTTCGATCTCAAGAGCGCTAATTCTTGAACCTGCCTTGGCTCGACACAAGGCAGAGTCAGTCGATACGCCGACACGAAATATCAAGCATTAGCTGAGGACATAATTCACGGAATACTGCCTTCTGTGAGGAACAATTAAACTCTCCAGATGGATTCACGTTTCGGTAGGAAGATTGCCACGATACGCGCGCGCCCGAAGTTGCCAATCTGCTTCCTTTTGCTAACATCCCTCTTTCACCTAACCCACATGACTGACTCCCGCTCTCGCGTTGTAATTGCTACCAATAAAGAGTTATAAAAGTTGTTCGCACTTCTTTTCACACTTGAATTAACGTACTTCAAACGGTCTCCTTAAAACAGCGGTATAACCATTATTTTGTTGATTGTTCCTGTAATTACTGCTTGTATGAGACTTCTGGATTTTCAAAGTGTTTCTTTCTTCAGAAATAAAGAAGAATTATTTGTAACTTCTGCGTTAAGTTAAATGTGTCGGTGAAAACCATGTTTAAAATTTTTATTGAAGTAATGATTGAAAAATGATTGAACATCAATAAACTATTGATTTGATATTAATAGATAAAATAAATAACTGAATTAGAAAAGTTTCAGATTAAAAATAACTTAAATTCCATGAATTCTAACATTTCTTTTCCAACCAAATTGAACATATTTCAATCAATTAACATGGAACTCGGCGATGCTTTGAGTGAAAAACATTGAGTGAGCAAAATATGATTCTGGTAGAAAGATTTTTCGAAAATTTATTTCCTCAACTTGTACAACAGCCAATGCTCCAATAATAAAGTTATCAACATTCAAATCGTTTGATCAATAAAATACTTCGGTTCGACGTTTTACATATCGAGGAGACTGAGTGCAGAACGAACGGATCAGCGTTACGTGATGTGCTCCTAAATCGAGATCTGCAAATGACAAAGCATACTGTACTCGAATAATACCAGGATTATAGTTCTATTCGAGCCGTCTTCGGCCAAGATATTAGCTATTCATTAAAATTCAAAATTAAACACCTTTAGCCTGCGAGATATATTGTATACTCGTTATCAAGGCACATGAGACTTGTTTCTAGAATTATGCAACATAAAAAACATTGTCTGAAGTCATTTGCAAAATTAAAAGCTCGTAGAATTATTAAACAGATGATATCCATTTAAAACTTTTCATAATTTCATGTATTTTCATTAAAAGTTGAACTATAAAATTATCTAAGCTTTAGTTTCAGGCATCTAAGATTTAGCAGATAACAAAAATGTTTAATACGTTTAAATAATAAGGTTTTAATTGTAAAAATTAATTAAAGTTGTAGATGGGAAAATCGTAACAAGAAAATTGTTGTTTTTAATGTGGGAAATTAGTGAACTTAAGCGCTAGAATTACCAAACCATTTGAGATTTATCACATACAGTTTATTTAGAACGGTTGGAATTATACAGCGGAGCATTTAGGAAATAGGAATTAAGCTCCGCATGTTGATGTAACATTGTACTTTGTTGAAAGCAGGTGTGATCATATTTAGGTTAACATCGCAGCTTATATGTTCATTCTGTTGACAATGTAGTAGTTTTAATACAATGACGCAATCAGTTAGTTAGCGTTATAAAATCAGGAATAACTAGTGCAATTGTCGTCTATTACCGTAATAGAGTAATGGAACAGTAATAATCAAATATTTGATTCTGAAATTGTACAATGTCCTTTTTGCGTTTTCTCTTTAATAGCAATTCTAGAGAGTTAATTATTATTCAAACGAATTTTTTTTTCTCTAAACGATTTTAATTAATTGTTTGGATTTTAAGTAGTTTTCGTAAGGATTTAGTCAGACAATCATTAATCCAGTATAATTTTGAAAGTAATTTAAATTTAATACAATCTGCCTTATCGGGATTTTATCAAGAACATTATTGGACCTGTG
>JABFQA010002886.1:0-10540 GCA_022817065.1 Probaryconus sp. ZL-2020
ATTTCATTGTTTTCAATATTTATACAAAATCAACCAATTATTTATTAAAAATGAAACAGCCTTATTAAAAAATAAAAAATATGCAAGCATTATTATAAGTAGATAATTTATTCCTATATTACATTCATTCTTGTCGTGTATAATACAGTTCATATAATTTTAATACTGGCACTTGTACCAAATTATTAAATTATAAATTTTTATGCCGATTATTGGTTAACAAATCGAATAAGGATCAAGAATTTCAGAAGCTCAAATTCTCGGGAGTTCCCATTACACATTCCTTCGAAGTTGTGTGCGCAACATAAATCAATTTTTTTTACATTATATTTTCATAAATATACAATAACAATTAAAATCAGCGCAAATCCGTGACGAAAAGTCGTTCTCGAGACTTCTTTTTAGTTATAAATTATATAACAAACCATTTCGCGACAAGACGCTATTCGTTGGATAGACTTTTAAATGGTACAGACAGAATGTACAATGTGAAAGACGTAAAAAATTTTAAAGAATCCTGTTAGATTTATACATCAAGTGGTACTTTAAATACTTTAGACGTGATAACATTAAAATTTTCAATATTCTTGACATTTCTTAAATATTAACGTTATTCATGTTTTCATTTTTATATACGACAAGTGTTAAAGTAATTTATACACCGATATAATAATTACTTCAGTTAAAATAATTATTATGTTCAGTAAAAAAGGATCTTTCATAGACAAATTATTTATTTGTATTATCATCATTTTTACATTGAAACACTTCTACATTGAAAATTCATTCTGTACTAATATAAAACCATTCCGATGTTGAACATTCTGTCAAATGGGACTTGTCTTATTTGGTGTACTTTCGAAATGGACACCTCAAAGAAAAATTTGAAAATTGTATAGTTAGATCATGATAGATTCCTGAAGTAAGCAAGGATTTTGCACACAGTGTGACGTTTAAGGCGTTTCTCTTTATTATAATATTTTATATTAAAAAAGCATGCACTTATGTGAAGTACATTGTTTGTCCTTTTTTAATATAAAATAAATATTACGAATAAAGAGATACGCCAATAGTAATGCTTTCATGAACTTAAAATATTGAAATCTTTTCATATATTTCATTTTTCCTTGCTATTTTCTTCTTTTGTCTAGTTATTTCAGGCTTTACAAAATTTAAAACATTTTCAACATCTTCTTTGAAGTTATCCAAATTATAGCAATTCAATCCGAATCTATATATTTAACATTGCATCCAAGCAAAAGTCAGTAGAGTCACATAAACCTTTCGTGCAGAATATAGTTCATAAATTATTCATAATTGTATAATGTCTCTGAACAGTGTAAAATATTAATCCAATATTAATCCTAGAGTATCAAGCATATTTTAACATATATCCTACTCTTTTTTTGGTTTGGTAAGCTAGGGTTAATATATGTGGGAGATAATCAATATATCTCGTATCTCCTGTTCTGACATAATCTTAAGGAATTAACAATATTATATTGAGATATAAATTAATATATTAATATTGTGTGTTTATTATGAATCGTTTATGAACTATATACGTAATGCATTAGTTTTTATAGAATCATACAGTCCTTATCTTCCGCATTGAGCAAGCAATTTGCTTCTAGCCAATTAATCTCTCTCATTTTCTACTGCATCTATAGCAGCGAAAAAGAAACTGTCACTTTGTCATCGGTACAAGCGTTTATTACAACCATGATGTAATTTTACAAGGTATTGTCGATCAATATCCAAGTGGAAATTCTAAAGATTTATATATTGTCTGTTCTCTTTTTTCCAAGTGCCAGATAAACCGCTTTAAGAATCTTTCAATAATAGAATATAAAAATTACCCATACAGAAAAAGTTGATCGTCCCAACGTTGGAACAACGTCGAAAGTCGGGATGGTGTTTCATTACGACCACATAACTACACTGAGAAAAATAATGTATTAAATATTAGAACGTATAGTATCAATTCAATGACAGTAATGCAAAGTCAAGAATATCGATAAAAACGTTTTAAAACGTGCCAAAGTGTTACTCGGGCAACTTCCGACGTTATATACTGCAACTTTACGCAATAATAATTTCGTAAAGAATGGACTTTTAAAACTTGACGAACATTTCATATTATAATTCGTACACAATATGAAGTTGAAATTTATGAGTGAGATGTTTGCGTTGACGACATACACCTTGTTTATTTATATCATAGTTATAATACATGAAAAAGATGACGAATGCTTCAGAACGCATAATCATCATTCTACTTAAATACTTCAGTCTGTACGATCATTGATGTAGATTAACACTGATTTAACAAAGGAGTGAAGATCTGTACAAAATTTAGATGGAGCCTCTACGTTGATTGTTTCAAGTCCAATACTCACCGGATAAGGGTGCATATGGGCCATGGGGGTAAGGGGGTGTCGATGTCGCGTCAACCAGGGCTTGCGACGGCGTCGCGGATGTCCAGTCCTTGTAGGAAGCCGCCGCATGCGCATGATGAGACGAATGGTGTCCAAGACTTCGGGCACCACCCAATAACAAACCGCTATAACTCGCGGCCGCTGCCATATTATGATGGTGATAGTCGTGTACAGCTCTGCATCACACACATTTAATACAATTATTACAATTCCAATAAAAACTTTTAAATAGTTTTGCACAGTTTATCACCATTATTTTTCGCGGAGGATAAAATTGCAAATACTAACAGAGTTGCAAAAAATCATTTAAGTATTTTTCTCAAGTTTTCTAAAGGGCGATCAAGTAATGTTAATGATGTTTTTTTATGGATAAAGATCTGAAAATCTGTCATAGAATCAGGTGCTGTTAATTTAATACCGATAGAAAGATTTTCATAGATATAAAATTCCTCAATAATATAATTAGAAAAGTAATGAGTCGATGGGAGAACAGCATCAATTCCTGTAGATGATCAATGCAAAACACTATCGGAAACTTTGAATTTATTGATTAAATTTTCTAAACACGGTATCATTCATCTTGCATTCTTAAATTGAGTCACGCGATCGATAAAATATTTCGCAACTAACCTGTGGTGATATTGCGGATAGTGCGGATGCCAGGGATCCGTGGGATATTCATAGACATCTCCAGGATGATGGCTTTTCCAAAAGGACGGAGGGAAATTTCTCATATTCATTGGAGATATATTTTCTAAAACAGAAATTATTGTAGACCGTTATTGTTATGCGGTGGTTACTCTTATGTATTATCGTCGGTCAATTTTTCATAGGGAAGGTGGGATCGAAGTTCCCTTGTTCTGTAATAACAGTCGCCACACGCCACTATGTAAAGAAGCCCAACCCGCATTATTTCCCACGCCTGGAATGTCCCATAAGACTAAGGACTTTGTAGCAACCGTTGAAATATATGTTTCTCGGCTATATCCTGTGCACATATTGGTCGTACAAGGCGTCATCCTACCTTGGTCTCCAGAACTAACTATCGCGTTAAATATTGCGATTTGCTTACGCGAGATGCTAGATAGGAGCAGCCTTTTTCGCACACACACATTTGCCTTCCCTTTTTTTTTTTTCTCGACTTGAACTCTTCCTTTCTTTTCTTCCACCTCTCCTCGTATTTCTTTTTCTACGTCCTTTCGTTCTTACTCCACCTCCTCCCAATGGACCATATGGTTCTCTCTTTTTATCTTTCGTTCCACGGAATAGCGTCCCGTTCGTTCGTTCGTTCGTTCGTTCCTTGTCTCTCGCATCTGAGATTCTGAATGCGGGACTTCAGGTCCAGTCGCCCGACCTTTATTTATTAACGCAATTAAAGAAACAGAGTGTCGGGCTCCGCAGTCGGCTTTCTTCTGTACCGAAGATACTGATGCCGCAGTGTAGTCCGTTCACATATGTGACAGGTTCAAGCATGGGGATAAGTAATATGCCGGGTTCCGATTCCAAGTTGATCCACCATGGATCGACGTTTGCACCAGGAACTTGCTTTTCTCTTGTAACTTTTGATTCGCCAAGGTCAATTCCTCACTGTGATTGTCAGTCGATCAGTTACACTCTAACGAGCATTCTATTATTTATGATATCCGATATTTTGCGACCAAATTAACATATTATACGCTTCATTCACATTCCTTAATAGGTACACTGAGAAAATAATTCTGACAAAAATCACCTGATTTTTCTTTCCGTGAATGTAGAAGTATTTTGTTAAAATGATGTAATAGCAACTTTTTTTAAATCAAGAACATCAGTTATTGATTTAATATCGAGTTTGTTTGGAAACAAATGTTTTTAATCTAATGGAATATTTTTTCCTGTGGGGTACATTTACCCTACTAGCAATGATTTTTATTTATATTCCAATAATTTTTTCAATACATTTTTTTCGTTTGATATTAAAAAATTAATTTAAAAATTAAAACATATCAGATAGAAAATAAAAAATAATACACATAAATTGCAAGAAAAAGAAAAATTTCCAGGAACCGCAAAGTTCTTTTTCTTCTTTACGGAAGGTAGCTCTGGATTGGCATTACGCCAGGAATGACTTTTATGAAGACGTCTAGCAATGTGAAACCGCGATTCGTCAAAATGTAATCCCGAGCTGATGGATGTGGCGCTGCGACGGGATGGCTTGTTATTCCGATTTAAAGCGTTGTCGGTAGTAGTGTTGTCGTCCGAGCGCGTCTTTGAAGAAGCCGTAGCGTTCGCTGTGTCAAGTAATAATTGTCACACGGTTGCCTTACACGAGAAATGGCGAAGGGAAGAAAAAGGACATTCAGCTGAGCCGGGCGTTAATTTAACGCCACGGAGCAGAACGTCGCACTCGATTTCCCGGCTTCGTCGTTATTACTATTTTGATATAGCACTACGCTTTGCTCTTGCAATTTGTCTCTTGCGAGAGCTCACCGAATAAACACGATTTAACAGATCTAACTTTCCAAAACGGATTAAAAAGGATTTTCAAAATTGGCAAAATTTAACATAAATTAATAATTTTCTTTTGTATTGATACCATATTCGATAAAACTTTTATGGCCGATTGTTTTGTATATTTGACAGTATTTAGAACTTATTGACTGTGATTGCTCTAATTAAATTTATATTATTTGACAGCAGAAATGGATAATCAAAATAAGTGAATATTTATTTATGAAAGTTAACTAAGAATGTATATTTTTAAACTTTAAGGAAACTCTTCTGTAATTTAAAACGATATTCAGTAGATCGACATTTGCGGAGCAAGTGAAATTCAATTACATGTAAATTAATTGACAGTAGTAATAGGCAGGAGGGTGAAATTGAAGCTGTTGAATCTGGCTACACGTAACATTGCGTGGCTGGCATCTTTGCACTGCTATTTCTTGGAATGTACGGACGTTAAAGACGTCAAGTTTGGAAATTGGCAATTCGGTTTCTTCGTTCGTTCATTTCAAGTGAGATTGACTTTTGCGCTACGAGGATAAAATGAACGCACGCGGTCTTCAAATCCGTCCCCTTATAGGTAAGTGCGTTACTTTGCATACTGCAGCTAAAATCGTCTGACTTTTCATTTCTTTCTTTTTCCTTGATTTTCTTTCTCTTTCTTGTTCCACGTATGCCCCTACTGTTCGTAGGCAGCGAGAAGCTCTTAATTTAATTCTCGTATTCCATTGCGGTGTGGCAACACGTAGCGAGTGACGAGAGTGAGAAAGGGAGGAAGTAAGAGGTAAGAAAGGCACATAACAATTAGGTCGTGTTGTCTTGAATTCTAAGCAGGGTAGTGAACTGATCCTGAGTTGCTGCGGAATAAATGCGGCCTTAAACGACACCGATATAGCAACCAGGCTGATCGCTTGCCAAAGCCAGAAACACCCTACCTCTTATTCTTCTTTGACTTTTTCTTCTTTCGACTACCATGCTCTGTATGCTCTGTCCGGTATGCTCCTATTTGCTCCTGCAACTCAAGTTTCAACTGTCGAAACACGACGTCACAATTGTTACGAAGCTTGTTAGCGTTGTCCGAACTAACGATGTACTTTATTACAGTAGCTTGTTCAACCTACAACGATGACTTCTGAATTCGACCTCAATTCATTCAACCTCTTAAACTGTCTATTTTCATACTCTCATTTTTTTTTTTTATCTTTTTTTTCTTTATTTTTTTCTTTTATAAACCGAACAGGTGTTGACAGATAACCTTCGGTGAACTAATAAATTACTTATGAGAAATAGAATGGCAGTGAAATGGTATAAGAGAACAAGAACTGACCTTTAAGTTTATCTTGAGCCAGTGCTCTTTGAAAATGTTCGTCAACTTCCGACGCCGCGTCACCTCTGTAATGCGTGAAAACCACACAATTTGCACTGACATATTGGGCCCTACTTTCACCATCGTCCGAATCTTCTGCTGTCGTGCCAGTTCCTGTATCTGGAATCCATCGATTGGCTGTGTTATTGTTAAATGTTTACTAACTCCAGAAGCACAGACTTCATATTCATTAAATTGAATCATAGATTAGGTATCAAATTTTTGCAAAATAATTGAAAATTATTTTTACACAGAAACAACACCAGATAAATAAACCTTCACAATTCAGAAACTAGAATTTTAAATTTTAAACAAATCTGTTAAATATTAAAGAAATGGGATGATTCCTAGTATTTGAATTGTGTAGGTATGCTTAGGCTAGGTCCCATATGGGTTCAAGCTGGACAATTTATTTGTCTACTAGGGTAACACGTCTGTCAATGTACGTTAGCTCCAAAAGAACAGTACGCTTATTGAGCGCTCCGTTCTTGAACGTGATAAAAAATGTAATATAAAATTATGAGTTGAACTTACTGTTCATAGGACTATCATCGTCTAACCGCGAAGACTGAGAAGTGGTGGTTGCGAGTGAAGGTCTCGATTGAGGGGTTGGTCTTGGAGATGCTGGGCTTGGTGCTGATCCAATGGATCCAGCGCCACTTGGTTGGCCCTGAGGAACACTACCACTTACACCACATAATTCGAGACCAGCTGCTTCCAAAGATCGCTGATGAACGTTCAGCTAGAAAACAAAAATATAACAAATTTAGATATAAAAGAATTTACAATGCTCATGTATAATTTGACTAATTCACGTTTGTCCTTAAATCACAATTGTCAAATTATTTTAACATCTACATCTCATACAAACGAAAAATACATTGTGTTTTGTGTAACTCCAGTTACACAATGATCATACAATGTTAGTAACACGTAGTCGATTTTAAATAGTCAAACGTGAATGTGGTAATATTATAATTCATATCAAAATTGTGTTTATGTTTACTTTGATAAATAATAAATGTAAAGTGAACAGATGGATGTATACTTTTTATTAACTAATGACAATATTGTAAAAAAAACTTAGTATTTTATAAGATGGTTTCGAAATTAAAGTAGCCGTTTGTTTGAAAGATTTACGAAAAACAGTTATGCCATCGCAGTATGAAAGAATGGATTCTCTGTATTTTATCTTTTTCTCCCTTTCATCATTTCGCGATCTATAGTTGGAACTCTTGCTCTTTTTACTACTAACAGCGTGGTATTTTGATCGTCATATATCAGCCGAATGTCAGTCTACTTATGTTCTGCGCTTTTTCCATTTTGTCAACAGTTATTGAATACAAGAATACTTTCTAACATTTTTTAAACTTATTTTACATTAACATTATTTCACAACGTTAAAATTAAAACAACAATAAAATTAAAATTATGTCAAATTATTTAATAATTTGTTATTATACTAATATGTATAATATGTATATAGTTAAAAAATACAAGAATCAATTATTGTGTTGAGTTTGAAAAACGTTCGTTTTGTCGAATTAATTAAAATGAAGGTAGCTCGTGTCATTGTCTATAGCGAAGTTTGGCATGATCGTGTTCCCCTTGCTTTGTTGGCTTGAACTACAAATAGTGCGATAGGTATGCTATGCCGAGTATCGTCACAGCCGGATGCAATGAGACCAAATAGGACGTATGCTTGCTATTCATTGGATCTTAGCGATGTAAATGCCATGATGGGTCATGACATTCTAGTCGAATTTTCTGCGAGCCAACAATCGTAGTAGCCAGGCATAATCATTGAGACAAACTTAACTTCGAGAACGTATAACACTCAAGAAAGCTATATTCGCAATTAAAATCATATATCATCGACATTATAATAATCGTCGTTATTTTTGTTTGAGGTAAACCGATAATTTTTATTAAGGATTTTAATTCTATGTAAAAAATAAAAAAATTGTATACTTGCACTTTTTTCTTTGAAACTCATATTTCGGTTAGATATCTGTCTTCAAAAATTTCCATTGCTATTTAATGCATTACATTTATTCCTTAAATATGCTTCGAAAAAAGAAATGTGCAAGAATAAAATTTTCTTATTTTTTTACGTAGAAGCAAAATCCATAATAAAAAGTATCGGTTTCCTTTAAGAACAAATTTTTTATCAACAAATGCTCTGAAATGGTGATATTTACGAATTTTTTCACGTGGAAGCTACCAATATATTCTGTTCATCGATACGTGAAATTGTTAAGTAATAAACTGGGCTAAATGTGTAAAAATTTCAGCTAATTACGATGAACATTTTCTGAGATATTGGAGATTAACTATAAAAATGCATAAAAACACGGTTTTCAAGCGATCTGCGCGCTACCTAGGTTTTCAATAAAATACGTTTTATTATTTTTTTGGGATGATTTCCAACCTAATCTACAATTCCAGGGAGGAGCCAGCAAAAAATAATATTTTCGACCCACCCTAATGTATAATATACCTATAATATATGTATATTATACGTTCAGATTATGTATGCTTTATCGGGGATATGATAATCTATAATTGATTATGAATTGTAATTTGTTCGTTATAAACGTAATTACTGACCTCTTGTGAGTAGGTTATTTCATTGTAATAACAAAACTGTATTACAGATTTGTTTTAAAAACTGATATAATGAAGGTCGAATACTAAAATTACACTAACTAAAAGTTGATTAATAATTACCGTATAGTTTTTAAATAATAAATAAATCAAAATTGGAGACAACGGAATTGAAGCATTTGATTGGTCAACCAGTCAGTCAGTCTTGAAAATTCATCTAATATATCACACTTTTCAAAAATAATTTAACAAATTTCAATTCAATTATATCACTTTTATTTTTTTTCAATACTGCTTTTCTACTTATATTTAATATTTCAATTAAATCTTTTATTTTAAATAACATGCTAATTTTGAATATGACTGTCACGTTACTTCCACCTTAAAAATAGCAGCCATATTGAATTTGGCGGAAGAAACCTTCAGCACGAAACAGTTAACTGATATAAAATGTATATAAGAATTATAATCCTTTTTGAAGAAACGTTAATGATAATAAAAGACATACACACTCTTAAAAAAGTTCATTTGAGGGAAATCGATTTCGGTTATGCATTGATATTCAAACCGCAAGTTTCTTGCCGTAAGTAAGCGTAGTTTGCGGCAATATGTAAAAGTTGAGATTCAAGAGTAATACAATATTCAATATTGTAAAAGATGATTCAATATTTAAAAGTTAAGTATTTTAAAAAAATTCTGTACCTAATTCTATGCAACAGTTATTTGATTTAAATACAAGAAGCATTGCAGGAAATACATATGCACCAAGAGTAATAATTCTTGCTGAAAATGAATCATTTTTAAGAGTGCATATCAGATGGCATCAAAATTGTAGGTTGTGTGAATAAAATATACTTTTATATTTAATGAATGAATCTAATAATGATTTAATATGAATATGAATTAAGACGATATGTCACTCGGTTCATCTATATCTCTCGCACTTGTAGTGTCTTTTGTTTTTAAATTGTTAATAAAATGAAATTCAAAAAAGGGCGACTTGGTGCTCTTCATTATATATGGGAGAATATTCTACAAAAAATAAATTAATTTTATGTAACATATTCTAGAAGTTGTGTTTGACGAAATGTGTTATGATACATTATCAAACCCAACTTATAGAATATGTTACATAAAATTAATTTCTTTTTTTTAGAATATTCTCCCATATATAATGAAGAGCACCACGTCGCCCTTTTTGAATTTCATTTTATTAACAATTTAAAAACAAAATACACTAAAAGAGTGAGAGAGATAGATGATCCGAGTGATAAATCACCTTAAGTTTCATTTGAACTGTGACTTTCTTGAGTCAATGCAAATGTGACACAGGCTCAAATGTAACACAGCCAATCACAATCGAGGGCGTGGCTCTAGAAGGAGACAAAATTACAGTAACAATTACCGTAAGCCATAAGAGCGTTCAGAATAGCAGTTTACGGCGCGGATTTTAAATGTACCATAGGGTTCTTACTGCACAAACATCGATGAATCAGCCTGAACGAATTCAATATCAAGACTTTCGCTAGAAAGTTGCGGCAAGATTTTCAAATTTAGCTGCAACGACTAGCGAAGGTCTATTACGCCGATAAGCCCCTTGAAGTTGTCTATCGAAAACAAATATCTTGATTTTTTTAATATATAA
>JABFQA010002887.1:0-10539 GCA_022817065.1 Probaryconus sp. ZL-2020
AATAAAATTATATAAATATGATTACATTTATATCCAGGGTTAATACAAATTGAAAAAAAAAATGTATAACGTGGCTCAAATTAAAATAAAATTTTCATTAAAATAATCAAGGAAATTAATTGCTCTTTCTTTTTTTATTTTTAATACTTTTCTTTTTTTAATCTTTCTACTTGTTAATGAAAGAAAAATTTGACATTCCACATAGGTCTTTAAATGAACCCGGTGGCGTAAGTTTCTGGCTGAGTTGTAATCGAAGATTAAAGATCCCGTGGCCTAAAAAAATGCATTTCAGTTAATATCAAATATTTACAAAATTGCGATGTCAAATTACACACAGTCGTAATTAAAAGTGGAAGGCACGGAAATCGAGAAAAAGGGTCGAAAATAATTGAAGAAGTACCGAGGCGATATTATTTCCTAAATTATCGAATAGAGATGTAACGCGACGAGTGACGTGATTGATGGACTGGTTGAAGCTTTTCAATTTTTGTTTGAGGGCAGATTTCGTAAATCATGTTTCGTGCATTAACAAATAAAGTGCTGTTTCATACGACTTTAAATCAGTTAGTTGGTCATTTATTCTTAATGACGTTATTTAGATTTTGGTTTCGATATAATTCACTTGAAAAAAATCATTAATTGCGTTAACTGGACTGTGCTTTAGCAAAATAAAAATAAACATTAATTTCACGTAACAGAATTACAAATTTTGTTTATGAAAAAAATTTCTGTTTTTATTTTAATTTTTGTTATTTAAAAGTCACGGTTATAGAAAAATTATGTTACGCCAATTTTAATGCAAGTGGGTTGAATTTTTATATTAGAGCATTTTGTATTCCACCATGAGTACAAATTGGACAACATTCAATATTCAAATAGGTTCCTTAGGAAAATGTATCGGATACAAAATCACATGTTCTTTAACATAATCCGATGGAATAAATTACGATAAGCTTCTAGCACAGTTCTTGCAGAAACATGTTTAGTCAAGTTGTTGGTTAGAATGTTGCACCTGACCGCTTAATCCTGTAGACATCACATGGATCTTTCCTCCCCTCTGTACATCTTAACATTATGAGAAAAAGCAGGGCGAAACACTTGAAGCCAAGAGACGTAAATCCGTTTGATTTATTACGTTTCTTAGAGAAAGAAAGAACACTCTGACATCGCGTATGTGAAATGTTGTATGATGTTCTACGACAAAAATTGCAAAAACCACCAAGAACTGTATTTCAGAAACGTACATTACAATTGCAATAAATAATATCTGGAGAAATAGGACGTACTTGATTTCAGGTAAAAACATTTTCGATATGTTTATTTGAAAGATTCGTTTTTCTTTGTGTCGTAAAGAAATGGAAAATGCTATAGCAAACATTTGACAGTGGTCACACGTCAAGATTTCAGGTACCTGGATGAAATTAAAAATAAGAAAGAGAGAGACTGAGTGAAAGGATGAAAAAAAAAGTTTTTGAGTTTATCTCTCTGGTGCCAAGGGAAGTTTTCGAAACTTTTTAAAGTGTTCTTAGAACGGTTTACAAAGTCCGGAAAAAATATTACATCTCTTGAAAATTCTGGCAACATACGTCTTTGCGTCCAGGAACAAACATACAAGGAGAAGATAAATCCACAAATTTATCACGACAAAGTACATTTACAATTGACGATATCCTTGTAAATGCACGTAGTTTAAAATTACAAAAAAAAAATATATCGAAATAAAATTATTCCTGAAATACAGTAACATTCAATTACACGTACAACTTGAGTCTAACATCTAAAACAATACAAGTAACATCAAAATTAACTTACCACTAAACGATACGTTGAGTAGGTAATTTTGATAAAAATCTCCTTTGTCATAGTTACTCATGTTCGAACATAGCCCCTCCCCCACCCCACAAACATCCCTCTGAAGTTTGTCGAGCGCAAAGGCGAACGCGTAAACTGCGTCGACAACGAACTGCACCTTGGACTCCTGTTCGAAACCCTGTTCTTTCACCAACCTGTAGTCAGGATTGCACAGCTGCAAACCCTTCGTCTCGGTCGCGTCCTTGTTCGGTGTACAATTAAACACGTCCTGCCAGTACTCATCAAACCATGGATTCCTAATGTTAGTCTCCGGAGTGAGTTGCCCCATGTAATCATCAAACTCCCTGATCTTCCTGGACTGCAGCTCCACGGTAATAGCGCCTTCAGCCTCGGCCTCATAATTCTCCACCAATTTAGCCTGACGTCCCCAACCATCGCTAGCTATCCACTGAAATGGCCTTGAAAGATTGGCTCTCCTGGAAGCCATAAGAATGCCCCTCGCGTCCTCAGCCCTAGTGAAAAGAACCACTGTCCTTGCGTTTTCTTTCTTCGCCAGCTTCTGAATAATGTTGTCAAAGATGGTGTCGTTGCTGGAACTTGGTACCTTCTCTGCCGCAGCGATGCATACCTTCCTGTTATTAGCTTCGCTAGTAAAATGTTGGATACCAGATTCACCGTACGGTCCTTCGGAATAGACGGTGGACACGTAGGACCAGTTGACGCTCTTAATAAGGTCCACCAGAACACTGGTCTGGTAATTATCCGGTGGAACGGTTCTCGCGAAATAGTCGAACCTCGTCTTGTCACTGAGAGCTGTCGCCGTGGAAGCTGGTGATATCTGGGGAATGTGGAACAGTCGCAGAAGGTTGGCAACTTGCAGGGAAACGGAACTGTAGGAGCCTCCGACGACGCCGAAGATGGGCCCAGCCGTGGCGGTGTCCTTGATGTGGGGTATGGACTGATCGGCGCACTCCAGGATCGTCATGTCCAGGGACAGGGAAGCGCGGACGAAGTGGAGGCTCTGTTCCAGGGCGTCGGTGTCCCTGCCGCACGTGTCCAGTATGTGAACGCCGAGGGTGATATCCGGGAGGATGGATTTGTTTTTATTGATGTGGTCGACAGCGAAAAGCATGGCCTCCAGTCGTTGAACCCCGCGGTTGTAGATTTTTGTGCCGCAGGCGGAACCAGTCTTCTCGTGGATCGGGAACAGACCGCCGAGGACGATGTTGCCTGGGATCAGGATGGACTTTTTCTCGGGAAGGTCGATCATTTCGACTGCGTTGGATAGGAAGAATGCCAGACTAATCACAAAGAGCACCGAGACCAGTCGATGCATTTTAACGAGGTGGCCGGTGCACTTTGAAAAGCTCTATCTCATTAACATGCGCATTTAAAGCTCAGTCCGGACTGGATGAGTGATTTCCTTCCGATACTTTCAAAGGCTCGATCATCCCACTCGAATCGTCCAGGAGCTGGCGCCCGTTATATCGTGGCCGCGTCCTATCGGCTTCCAGCGATTTTGGATCATGGTACTCTCAGAGACCGAGCGATAATCCCATCGCGTATGCACTTCGTCGGGGCCGTCTGGAATGTGTTATCGATTCTAGGGGAGTGGATGTCGAGGGGTGAGGACGCGTCATTTCCGGCGCCAGCGACTTGGAAAAATGTTTTCCGCTGGGTATTCCCGATGAAGATTGCCCGCCTTATTAACAAGTGCCACCGGCGGCGCCGCAGCTCTTCCAGGCCATCACAATCTTTTCGTCCGGAACCAAAAACTCGTCTGACGATCATCGGCCGTAACACAGGGAACCCAGAGCCAACGAATAACTCCGTTCCTCGAGCTTGTTTGTTTTTCCCCTTGTTTTTTTTTTTTAAGCTCGTTAGCGAACGGCGAAACTCCTCAAGTCATTAAGACGCAAAACGTTCGCGGGATTCGCAATACTCTGTCACTCTTCAATGAAATTTCCATCCCGCCCCCCCTCGTCAACTTTATTTAGCTTTGACACAATATTACGACTTTCACCCGACCAGCGGGACACTCCAGTTTCCCTGGCATTTCCGGTAATCACAGGCAGGAAGTTGCTGCAAAATTACTAGACACGTTCACAGACCGGAAATGTGGGGAAATAAGCGATGACCTTGAAGCACACCAAATCAACGACCTTTGCATCTCCACACTCTTATCAACCGACCATTGCATGCGAATACTATTTTTTTTTCTTTTATTCTTTCCACTCCACCGACTCGCTGGTTATTTACCGAAAAAGATCTATCCTCGATTTCGCATCTGAATTCTATCTATTTCTCCACTATACCAAACGAATTCTAAATGTCGGTGCATTTTTAAACCTTTCCAACGACAGCCACGCAGCGCGGAATTTCATCCAGGAAGATACTAATCGAGGATCATCCGTATGACATGGGTTCGTCTCCGGACGGTGATCGCAAAATTCTTCTTTTTGAAAATTTTCATCGCAGTTGTTTGCCTCCGCAAGGAGAAATCAATATTACTGGCACGCTTGATACGCCACTTGGACTAATAATCCGCGAGCAAGAAGAGCACCCTCTTGGTTCCTCGATCCTCGATCAACACCATTCGTACCATTATCTTCGTAAAAATCCATCTACGAAAACAAAAACAAAACATCACACCAACCAACAGTCATATCACCCTTTTTCATCCTAGTTACTGCCTATCGTGGATCCGGCGAAACTAATTGGCCGCTCCAGCCCCCCTCTAAAGTTTGTCCAGAACGTGGGGCAAATTGGGCGATCCGATCGATCGGACAGCTCGTGAAAATTAATCGGCCCTGGTAATCACTGGAACGTTTAGCGTTCGCCTGAGGGTCCAAAACCTTATGATCGAATTAAGCTCGTCCACGTCCGAGCTTTTGGAATTAATCGATTAATATATATACATATACGTCTGTGTATATATATATATATATGTTATATACGAAAGATCGATTAATCTTTTAACGTGCGTGTCCTTGATGGAAAAAGATTATTTGTTTGACCTTGGAGTAGGTCAGGCCACGGGGCCCAGTGCGCGACACTCGGTCATCCTCGTGATAGAGGATGGCTCTAATCTAGGCGAGGAGCAGCTGCCAACTCTCGCTCAAGACTACTCGTTCGCCAGCATCACGACGGATCAAGGGATGCCAGCGTCGTCGTTGCCGCTAACATGCCAGAGCGCGACTGGCCGGCTGCCGGTCGCTGAACGAACCACCCTCGCACTGTGCTGCCACCCCCGCGCAGCGCTGCCTCCGAGCCTCGTCACGCTCCCGCTATCTCTCTCTCTCCGGTTCCCTGTAACGCATCCCCCACCGCGCCCTTCTCCCTCGGCGCCTCTTATCCACGTCCCCACCGACGTTTCGTTCCTGCCTCCTCCCGCCCGCCTTTCCCTCCCGCTCGTCACCCCGCCTCGGTCGTCATCCTCTCGCTCTTTCTTTCGTTTCATCTCCTGCTCCCATTTCATTTTTTTCAACCCGCTTTATTTCTCTTTGCTACCTTTTTTCATTTTTCTCCCCTGTTGCCTTTTCCTTCTTTTCCAACCTTCACCCCTTTATGCACCGGATACCCCCCCCCCCCCCTTCTCCGCTCGTCCTCCTCTCTCCGCCTCTTTCTTTTTAGCATTAATTTCCCCGGTGAATTTTTCGGGGTTTAAGTTCCTCTTTTTTTTTTGTAACCTGTGTTCTCCAATTCTGATCTTTTGGATTTTTATTCTGTGTTGTTTCTTTTTTTTTTTTTTTGTTAATTTAGGGAATTTTGCACCCCGGAAAATGGAAGTGACTTTTTTAAAATCGCGAACAATTTGGGAGATGACTCTGTGTGAATTCAACTTTATACCCGTTGTTGGGATTTGTTGTTTTTTCGTTTTTATTAAGTTGTTTTTTTGTGTGAAATTTTTTTAATTATGAGAGGCGGATTGGATTTTTTATGGCGCCTTACAAATCGCTTGTGCGATCGTAATTTTGAGTTTGTTCGGATTTCCGATCAAGTACGGTTATGCAACTGTGTATTGGTACTCTCGAATTTCCAGACTGCCGCATGTTGCTATGTGCCAACGGTGACGTTATTTTCCATTTATTTGCAATTACACTTGTGATGGTTAATGGCACTTTACCTTCGCAATCTAAACAATTCTGTTTGTCATCGCGTTAATATTTTATCGAGGTGATACAATATTCTCTTGATAACTACTGTCTTATAAATTGTTATAACACGTTTGTCACAAATTGATTTGCCACGTCGTTTACAATCCAATAATTACAAACGATAATCGCCGAAAAATATTTTCAAAAAATCTTCATCTTCAGTGACGGTCATAAATTTGCAACGTCGTAATTCGTACACAATTTTATTTTCTCGTAATTCGGCAATATCAATAAGTCACCCGACTGTCTTATTTGCCAGCTAATAAAAAACAGGAATATCATAAATAATGTTTGACGAGAGTTCGACAAGTTCTCGATGGAGATATTCCTAATTTAATGGCAGAAAGTAAGAAAATGAGGATGACGAGATATTCGTTCTCTGAAATTTGACGAATAACAAATTGTCATGACCGTTGCGTGTAATTAATAGGGACTCACAGCGGATAGTTATTAAGAGGTCTGGCGGCCAGATGGAATAAGGGGCGAGAGAAGGACGGGAACAGGGAAAATTTATATGTACCTATCTGTATATTTAATCGCCTTGCGTCATCGATATGCCGATAATGGACGCACCAATCTAACGTTTGCCAAAAGATGCCTATCATCGTGCGCCTATCATTTGTACGACTGAAGAGAACCGGCTTGATACATTATGTATTTCAACCGATTATTTTCCCCCGAAATTGCATACATATACATTTCATTAAGAGTGCTATAAAAATATGATGATTTCTTTTTTCTTCTGTCGTTAAATCCATGCCAAATCAATAATGATAATATTTTTTTTTTTTTTTTTTATTCGAAAAACATGGGACAATTTTGTAAAATTTCGTATGCCAATTATTGGCGTGGCTCAGGAAACATAATTGCGAGCCAAAAGTGAGGAACGAACCCGAAAGCTATTAAAATTCTCGAAATGTCGTTTCAGGTGCAAAACAATTTCGAGTTATTCCGACCATCTGTAACGCCGTAATATGAGAAATCTGATTTGGAAGATTAATTTTCCCTGTGACCAAAATGTGGTGCTGGAAAATCTACCTCATGACAGTGGAATAAAATTTTAATATAAGAAGAGTAAGTAAATCACTATTATCTCATCGATTCAATCTCCTTGAGGTCCTTTTGTCCTCTGTTCAAAATGCCTATACACCCTCGGATCTTGATTTCGACCGATCTGAGCGAGTGGTATTATCATAACAATCCTGCATGAACCTTCAACAATTCAGAGTATGCATTATGGAATTCCAAACGCGCCTTGCAGTAGAACGAAATTGAAAAAAGCAATGAAACGCACTGCTTTCAATTAATAAGTGTGAAAATTATGCACCCGCGAATACAAAAGCGGACCAACAAAAAATTAAACGACGACAAATTTTATCGTGTAAAAGCCAATGTTTTGTGTTACGAAATCCTTAATTACATTGCTAATCTTATTATTCGCTGAAACAGAAAGATAAAAATTAGACGTTTAAATCCACTGGAATTGAATACGAGGGCCAGCTAGGAAATACAAATGAAAACAAATTTGAAAGTAAGAAAAGCAGTTTTTAATTAAAATCCATTTCCATTGTACGTTAAAAATAGCGCACGTTGCGTCGCTTCGTTTGTTTTCAGGACGAAACAATTTCGCTTCATAATATGTGGACGTCTGACATCACGTTGACCGTTTTTACTTGTTGCTACTTTTTATTCGATTTACAGGTTTTTCGTTGAGAATGATATCGGACCAAAAGGGACACTGTTTCGCTAATGATTGAGACGGTTTTATTTGTCTTTCGACGCGAGTCAATGTTTCGTGTCAGAATGATTACGGGAATTTTTTAGGCATTAAAGGTAAAACCTTAAAAGCTGAAAAAAAAAAAAAGAAAAAAGAAAATGGTGCATTTAATTCTTCTCGTCGCGCGTAACTATTTATATGAAAAAGGGGAATGGAGAAAAAGAAAAAAAAGAGTTTTCTCAATGCCATTTTTATCCTCTTCGTTCCCCCTTAGCCGCTACTTGTTCTCATCCGCTGTTCAGCGGCGCTGTGCGCGACTGTGGACATTTTTTTCTCTACTCTCTTGGCACTTCTTCCTCTCTCCCCCTCCCCCTCTTAAATCTGGCCACACGATAAGTTAAACGCCGCGCGCAAAGAGGAAAGCATCGCTTCCATGACCTCGACAGCCTCTTTGCATTCTCGTCTTTTATATTTTCACGTACCTCAACCATATACACACTAAAACACGTATGCTCGTGTGTCAGTGTATATATATATATGTGTATGAAAATCACCCGACCGTAAATATAGTTAAAGATCTATCGTTCAAGAGCACATACCTCGAACAATGAATTGTGATTTCATGCTTTTTTTTTCCACCGTATTTGCACAATATTTTAAAAGCGTCATCCTTTTTCGCAGACACTTTATCACCGCCTGAAGTTTATACAAATATTTTCTTGATTACCAAAGAGTAACTTATCAAGAAAACATTTATCCGCCTTCTGTGCGATTTGCGAAAAAACAAGTTTTTGCAAAACATTTTTTTTTGCAAAAACCGATTGGCAAAGACTTTTGCCAATGAGTCTTGATATCTTGCTTTTGTATGGAAATATTTCGCAGTGCCAAACAATTGGCATTTTACTGACATTGTGCCACACGTTAGATTTGCACGTAATATATATATCTAAAATCAATATGAGGAATTTTTGTTGTCTCATGTACAGCGAGCAATCGCGGTGGCATTATTTTATATCGACTGGTGCTGTAGTAACATTACTTTTACAATCATCGACCCGCGGTTTCACATAAACGTTTCTCAATAGAAACAATTTACTTGGTCACGCGTTCTTTTCGAACTTACTCACTCGCGCACACTCCGGGAACAATGTATGCGGAGAAATAACGGAGGAATGAATTTTTTTCTTTCTTTCTTTCCTTTTTTTTTTTTTTTTGCATTAATTAATCGATCCCTGCCAATCATTCGCCAGTTTAACATTGTCTCCAAGTTTATTTGTTACTAGAAGCAGCGCTCCTAAGCGCTAACTTGTCATCCTGATGCACGAATCAAACACATCAATAATTGAACCAGACTAATAATAATTGACGTTCGATTACAATTCAGCCGCGTTACAAATGCGCAGACAGCCGTTTCTCACGTTTCACGTATTTTAATTGAAAAATCAGCCATTTCATGGACAACTTTTCTTTTTTATTTTTTTATTTTGCTTTTATAAAAATGGAACAAAAAGTTGAAACAATTTTTCAGATTATTATAATTTGAAAAATTAACGCACTTTGAACAAATGTTGATTAAAATTGATATCTCATCTCTGAACGTTTGCGTCTGAATTTTTCAAAGTCGTTTTGAAATTACCGAATCAAACGAAATTCAAAATACTTCAACAAATGTTAACGAATTAATTTTTAACGCCTTCCTTAATTAATATTCGTACTCGCTTAGACTACGAACTTTCCATAAACGAGTACGTAATTAATTGCAAAAAATGTTATATAATGAAAGGCACATTGGTTACATAACCGAGCTTTCAAAGACGCATTATTAACGCTCATTACATTTCACTATTTTTCCCACTTCCCTCTTTTGGTAACCCCGTCAAGATTTTAATTAACAAATAATTCCCGAACAATTTGCAAAAGTAATGACATATAAGAAATGATAATAGAAATTAATTTTTGCATTAAAGTGTTTGCCCGTGTTTAATTAAGTCGGGACCTCTTGTTTTCTAAACGTGAAACTTCATGAAGTTGAGCAGCGGTTTTGTATTTGCAATAAAAATAACGTTGAAAACGTCGTGCAGAAAACATGGTCAATATGCATCTGACGGTATTGCGTGAAATCCCGTGGAGGTTAGTTGAAAACATAAACAAACTCTCTTCAACATTAATTGTTTGCGAATGGACTTATGACATGCTTCGAGCCATTCATGTAACAGCGGAATTGCAGTAACGCTTCTCAAATAAAACTGCCAAGCACGTCATATGGAGCAAACAGGCGTACTGGCGCAGCAGTGATAAAAGCTAAAGATGGTCATACACTCGAGTCTCTAAAGTATAACTATTCCTTTTATCAATACTTAAGGATCAGTAACGAGATTCCTGCATTTGTGCCCTCTTTCTTTTCTTTTCTTTTTTCTTTTCTTTCTTTCTTTATTTTCTTTTATGGGACATGAATTTTTTAACACGCACTTTCACCGGGAAAGAGATAATCTATTTTTCAAGCGTTTTTAAGGTGCTCGAACAATTCGTTCTTCTCGGCAATGAAGAAAAAAAAAAAAACATTTCGAGATGCTCATTTCGACGGTCATAACGTTCGCTAATTTTTTCCACATTAGCCGCGAATAATTTAACAATTATATTTCGTTCAATTCGCTTTGCGATTGTCAATGATTAATGTTCGCGTAAAAAAAAAGTTGTTACAGAAGTTACGAAATATATCACATTTAATAATTTTTTCAGAATATTCTCCCACGTTGCCTCTTTTATAAATTTCATTTTGTTAACACTTTTAACACAAAATGCACTAAAAAGTGCGAGAGAGATAGAAGAACCGAATAACGAATTCTCCGAAGG
>JABFQA010002888.1:0-10536 GCA_022817065.1 Probaryconus sp. ZL-2020
CTTGTTTGGATTTATAAAAAGAACATTGTTTAATACATGTACTCTTTTTTCTATTTTTTTTTGTCTTTTTTCTTTTTATAAATTTAATTTCACCTCTGGTCATTTTCTACTTGTCCACTGAAGTCGTTAACAATTTGTGTACGTTACAAGTGTTGTGCGGAAAGAATAATAAAAGCGTTCCTTTTTTCTAACTAAACATACTCAAGACAGAAACAACAATTAACTAAAAATAAGCCTTAATAAATTAAATAAAAGTATCATTTCAAGTATTCATATGTTTAAAATTTCAAGGTTTTGAAACAAATAAATAAAAAAAAAGAAAAACTGCAATTAGTGCGAATACAAGCGTTGAATAATGAATTTGCAACAACTCATTAGTTAAAATAAATTACAAAGTTATTCGTCAACGTTAATTAAACTTTTTGCTCTACAAACGTCAAATTTGTTTTTGTTACATGTATTATCTCAATTGAAAGTTATATAAAAGATCGAGAAAAAAGGAACGAAACAAAAGAAAAAAATTAATTTTTACAGGATTCGCGAAAACACAAAGTAGTCTTTAAGTAATTGATTATTATGAATTATGGTCTGAAGCAATTTAAAAGAGAAACTTCCATTATTTCAATTCCATGCCATCCATAATCCGTATTTGTGCCTGAAATTGCTTAGTACCAAATGTTCGAGATTTGCATTGTCACCGAGTTCATTGTTTTTCACGTCGCTCGTTGATTTTTCTGCAGCATTGGGGCGCGAAGTTACTATATTGTATAAAAGAGATACGATTTATTCTTTGCAACAAGTTTTCATTGATCTTCTCTAGTGACAAATCGTTGCGTTTGTTTAAGGGTTGTTCAAAAACAGCGTTACCTTTGAAAATGGAATGATCAAAATGTAACGATAAAAAATGGTCGGAAGTGAGCGATGGCGAGAGGGAGGGGGTGGAAACCCCTCCCGCGAAACAGAAACATCATTTTTCAGATAAACGCTTGTAACGGATAAACTTTAACTTTGACGTAGACAGAACAGAATGTTTACAGAAAACAAAAAATAATGGTTTAAAGTTGGATTGACAGCAATTGATTTTTTCCCCTTTTTTTTTCATTTTATTTCAATAAAGTATTTTCAATTATCTTAAATTTAAGGGATATATGTAAAGAGAGATTTATTTATTTATAAATTTATAAGAAATTGTATGAAACCATTTTTTAGAGCATGATTTAATCATGCTTTATTTAAATGCAAATAACATGTATTGTTTTATTTGTTACAGTCAGCTGTACAGGAGTACGGTTTTAATTCGAGGAATGGAGGGAACGTGGTTATGTAGGCAGCGAAGGCACTGCAGCACCATTCTCCTAAACCCTTTGTCCAAAGCAAAGGATTATAAGATAGTTGCTGCAGGTAATGCAATTAGAAATATCTAATATCTCTTTAAAGTTAAAGCTTTTCTTTATTTTTCTGTTTACTCTAAATATTAAACTGATGACGTGAAAAGATTTTGTTTCCCAATCGCCGTTATTAGGCCACACTTTCAACCCTAAAAACAAAGAAGCTCATTTTCTCAAAGAGCTCAAAGTTATCTTGTTTGCTTTACAACGAGCATAAATGGTTCACTGTTAAATGGTATACATTAGTGCGATAGATCGATTGTCTAATAATTGAACCAATTCGTTTGAAACTAATTGCGGATCTTGATCTTGAACGCTTCATTAAAATATTATGCAATTTGTAACAACAATAATAATCATGAAAATCGGAAGGATGTTGACTTAATTTTTTTTTGTTATTTCCTTTTTGATATTATCGTAGGAAAAAAGATGTCGTGAAGTAAAATAAATCATGAGTTCATCAATATTGTGACTGGCCACGATAACGTAATTTAGCTCTGTCATTGACTGATGTTAATCTCCGATTGCTCGAAACATTTTGCAAACTCCAAATTTGATTTAATAAGAACGGTCGGAATACTTTTAATGATTCATCATTTTTCTTCAAATGTATTAATATTCTTCTGAAAGTTTTCAATGATTTTCTGTCACTGGAATATTAGTTTTGAAATACTTCAATCCTTACAATTTATAAATGTAATTTGTGAAAAGCATTGCTTTAACAAATATTTATAAGCATATAAATAATCGTAATAATAATTTAGTTAAAGTTTCTTTCGCTTCGTTTCTGTAAATATTAAACAAAAATGTCTACGATTATTTACACAGTGTTCACAGTCTGGTATATTCTTTCAGTAAATCACACGTCAATTAATGAAGTTTTTTGTTTGCCGGATCTATTTCTCGCGCTACAAGTTGTGTACTTGTTGAAAAGTTCAATTGATTAAATAACAGCAGTTTGCACAGACTTTGTCAAATTTCGTGTCTCTTTCAACAAAGTATTACGAAAGTATAACATTACACTGGTTTATGTATTCTGATTTTAAAAGTTACGGATTACATAAAATTGGTTTCGATTAAATTACTTGATTTTTACGATAAAAGGCATCATCAAAGTTACTTTCAGATTTCACGTTCTTTAACGAACCTATAGAAAAAGATGATCAACAAATAATTTTCAGAACTGGTTAATCAAACTTTCAACTAATTCGTTTTAGAGGTTTTAAAAACGTAATAAAAAAGTACTATTAATTTGGTTTAACTTCAATATATTTCGCCTGAATTTTGGACAAATGATTGTTCTTGAAAACTTTGCTACGAGTTTGTTTCAATTTTGGAGAATAGACGAACTTATCTGAAACTTGGTCCTGTCAATATGTCTATGTCGGTCAATCCAAAAATTAGTTCCAACAAGTTCACTCTGTTCAGCACAACATTACTTTTTCCACAGACAAAGTCTCCTATAAAAGCCATCTTTTACAAGACAAGTGAAATTTCTATTTTCTTAAAATTGATCCTCAAATTTTTATTTTTCAGTGACAAATAGAAAGTGTTTACAATACAAAAAAAAAATTATTACACAACTTATTACATCTATTAAAAGGATTTGTTTGTTTAGAAAAATATTATTTTTCTACGTTTGGGCAAACTCATTTTTCTTGTGGAATATTCTTTCCCCTGTTTTTGCGTGACACGTAATTACCCTATTTCATCCTAATATTATTAAACTTGATAACAAGCCATTTATCATTATTGCATCAACGTGTAAAATATGTTACAAATATATCAGATTCGTACGGTTAGATTAAAATTTAAAACGTCCGAAAAAACGTAAACTTATTAAACGCACACTTTAAAAAGAAATATTTGTTTTTTTCTTATTACACTCAATAAAATTACAGCTTTATCTGAATAAAGAGAAATATCCAAAACAAATAAATTTCTGTCAATGTTCGCCATAGAATTAATTTATTCCACCTTGTTTCAATTTATTGACTCTAATAGGGGATGTTATTTGAATACGTGTTTTTCTGTATACATTATTACATTATTTTTTGTAAAAACATTTCATTAATTAATTATTATTTAAATGCTTATTATTCTTCACGCGACGGACAGTATGAATTCTGATATTTACAGTCCCACATATTAATATGGTCCGACATTAAATATTTACAAATTATCACTACATCCTTATAAATTAAATACTAAAGTTAATTTACGTAAAATATCTACATATGATTAAAAAGATATTTTACGTAAAAAAAGGAAATAATGATTTCTTCGGACGTATAATGAAAAATCTATTGGAATTAGCGTACATTTTTTTTATTTCGTTTTAATATGCCGTATAACAATGTTTTTCATTTAAAATATGACATTTTATTTCTAGTAATAACATCAATGTTACGATAAGACTGTTACAGCGTAATGGCTGTCGATCAACAATTTATGATATCGATAATAAAAAGTCTGACATGAACAAGCCCTACGGAGTGGAAAATCCTTCTGCACAAAAATGTTATTTAAACAATAAGATAATATTATCCATTGAGAATCTCTATTGCGGAACGTAATGTTGTAATGCTATTTTTTTAATATTACAATGCATTATTTTACAAAATACAAAATTCAATTTTAATACGAATCTTACGCTTATACAATTAATACACGAATAGAAAAATCGATATGCATTAAAATAGACAGATTATTCAAGATACGTATTCGTATTAACAATAAACGTGTTAATTAAAACAATTAAAAATCACTCAATAGTAATCAAATGTTTTTTTTTTTTTTTTCCTTTTACAGTAATCTCGACTTGTGAGGCATCTTGGAAGGGGTATTCTACACACCGTTCGAAAGGTCATTAAAAATTTATTAATTACAAATATTTATTTTATTAGGTACAAATATTTGAAAAAATGCCATTTACTTAATTCTTGTTTACAAATACTTACAAAAAAATTATAATGCATATAGTTAAAAATTATTCAGATGTTATTAATTTTTCTTATACAGTATAGTAAAATTATTCTTTCTGGTGCTGTCATCCTCAAAAAATAGGATAGCATAGATAGTATACAATATATACTTCCAAAATATGAAGAATTTAGAATTCTTTGATTACCTAAACACTTATTTATTCTTCCAGACCCTTCAAATGATCTGGACTTTTAATAGGTTTGGAAGTTGTACATAAAATTAGCAATAAAGATAATGATAATATAAGAATATTTTGAAATTAGATAAAAATGATAAATAATAACATTTTATAATTTATATTTTGACAAAATTAGTATTTTGTCACCAGTTTATCACACAGTCTAGTAAAATTCATTTCACCATTTCACAATTGTTATGCAAACTTTTCTCTCCTTAGAAAACATTATATTTTGTAAAAATCATTATCCAGAAATTAATTTTCTTTTCTGTTCAAATGTTTAATTAAATTTTGTTTGAATCATCAATCAAGTATCTTTGAAATGTTTGTTGATTAAAGATGAACGAATGCTTCATGCGAAAGGTTCCAATAAGAGCAAAATCCTGAAGAAGAGATACCGCGAACCGGGACTATAGCGCCGGTTGGTGCAACGAAGAAAGAGGAGTGAAAGCAGTAGGAAAACCGTAGCGTAGAAGGAACAAGAAGAAGACGGGATGAATAGGATATCAACCTGTCCGGAGTAAAGGGGAGATGTCATGGGCTTGCAAACCCAACTTGTATCTCACTAAGCAATGCGAGTAGTTGGGGCCGCGGCCCTGCTAGTGAGCATGTGGCTCACTAGAGAATGAAGAAGCAAAACGTCCGGACGCTATCATTGATTGTCTGCACGTTCACTTATCTACTTGTTGGTGCTGCCATTTTTGACGTTCTCGAATCCGAAACCGAAAAAAAACGCAAAGAAGCATTAGATGGTACTCTTCGTCAATTTCATTTCGTTTCTTTTCATTTTTTTTATCGTCATTTTTAAAGCGCAAAAATGAATGACCCAGTTTCGCAGACTTTTGCAAAACTGTTTTTTTTTTGTTAGATTTATAAGTTTTTACTGAGTTTGTTTGAATCTTGTTTTTTTTTTTTTTTAATATAATTTACGTGTTTAACGTAGCACTAAATTTCATTTGAAATAACAGTCGCTGACAAATTTACTTTAATGCAATGTTTTATGCTATGATTATACAATACGTGCATCAAGTACAATCAAATTCTAATATTCTCTAGTGTAAGTTACATCTGTAGTTGAACGTATTTAACTAAGGATTGTATCCCATTGTTGCGAAAGTTTAATGTCGAGAGCGCTGTCGATTGGACTGCTTGTTTCTCCGAATTTTCATCTATTATTCATCAGTGCAAGTAAAGCCTGGCGAATTGAACTCATTCATTGGAAAAGCACGGTCTTTCACTTTTTGTTTTTTTTTGCGGTTTTATAAAAAATACAAATGCAATATTATCAAATCTTTAAAATAACGAGAGCAACCCAATCAACTTGAAATTCAAGTTGCTCTGCAAGAGTATTAAAAAAATTCTAACTCATAAAAATTAGTCTACTTCTTTTTGTATCGAATAAAGTTATAAAATAATTAATAATTACATTGTTTTTCAGCTGTTGAAAATATGATTAAGCGTAAATACAACATCAGTGAAGACGACTATAAGATTATGGAAACTGTGGTACTGAAAACAGAACCACACAAAGCTGGTCAACAGTGGAAATTCGCTGGTGCTTTTTACTACGCCACAACTGTCCTTACCACTATAGGTAATTACTTGAAAACTATTTATCCCATAAAAAAATAAAACAACAAAAAATCAAATAAATACATTATCTTTATATTTTTTAAAGGGTATGGACATTCGACACCAAATACAATAAGTGGAAAGGTTTTCACAATGTTTTACGCAATCATAGGAATTCCGTTGGGCCTTGTCATGTTCCAAAGTATCGGAGAACGACTAAATAAGTTTTCTTCCGTGGTTATTAGAAACGTGAAACAACTGCTAAATTGCAGAGATGTTCAGGTACAAATTTAATTCAGTCATTAAAATAATCATGATAATTTTACAAGAAATTATCATGATTTATATGAAATATAAATGTCATGAAATATACACTGAAAACAAAAAAAGAAATAGACTGCTGGAATAACAGTCAAAGGACAATGTTACCACATAAATTCAATACATCCTCGTTACTGAGAAGTTTAGCGAGCGGTCTTCTTTATCCTTATCAAATTTTCAGAAACTCGAAACTTCCTTATCTTTTTAACGACAGTTAATACGGAAAATTAATACTCGAATTGATAAGGATTTATATTGTTCCGTTATTTATAATGAACAGTATGTTAGTTTGTATCCAGTTAACAATCCAATCTTGCCTTCCTGTTTAATTATTTGCCAGTATTACGTAATCAATCCTCTTGCTCCTGTTGCTTGTATTATGTATTTCAACAATGCTGCGAGTATTATTTTTAATGTAACAATCTGTTTTCAATTGCTATTCATGCTCAGAGAGCAACTGTTTATTACTAGTTGTTGTTTTATTCGATTAATATTTTAAAATTTAAAATTACTTAAAAAAGACATGCTTTTTTTTTGTAATATTAGATAAATCATTTTTTGCAATCTATGTATTAGCATAATTTGCAAGGGATATAAATTAACGTTCCGAAATATAATCACTGAATAACGTAATTGCACCTTTTATATAATGATGTACAAATGTTATTATGCATATAATTAACTATTTATTGTGTTATTACAATATGCAATTTTAGTGTTACAATTACGTATGCTATTAAACATTGTTACTTTGAGTTTTAGGTTCAGTAAGTAAATGAGTACTCATAATAAGTAAATTAACGGACTAATTACTTTAAATGAAATGAATTGCTTTGTGTAGAGAGATAGAGAGATAAATTGTTGGTAGAGTCATACTTAAAACGTCAAATAAAAGTATTAAATTTATTTTCTCAGGTGAAAAAAAAAAAAGATTTTAACAAACGTTAAGATTCTCTTAAATTATTAAAAGTTAATCCCTTCTTCTTCTTCTTCCTTTTTTTTTTTTTTAAATCAGAAAAACATTTAACTTGTTTCACCTACAGAGCAAACGAAGGAACAGTAATAGTAGAATTCTGATTCTGACAATTAAACTGATGAAGATACCTGAAGGTGCCTAAGTAAGATATAAGAATTATATAGAATATTATTTCAAGTGTGATGCCAGATATTAGTATACACAAGAACAGTTAAAGCATATTTTATCATGCACAGCTTTTATTTTTTTTTTTATTTTTTGAAGTGTTCAACTGGCATTTTATTGAAACCACAGTGCTGACATCAATTGCACTTCGTTAAAGTCATCTCATAATTACAATTGTGTACCTTAACTTTCATTAACAATGCACAAATGGTTACAGTTTTAAGGCACTAAACCAAACGTAACACCATTGCTTTTTTAATACAATTTTACGTGCACTGAGACAAAAATCTTTTTAAATCAAAAGCAGCGAAAAAAAAGCTGAAAGACATAAAAAAAGAGCTGGTCTGTAAAAACGAGAACTACATATTTTCACATGTTTATGTTCCAATATCTTTTACACGTGTTTCTCCCTTTTCATTGAAAAAAAAGATTTTCCTCTGAATGTGTCATTCAATTAAATTCAAATGTGAAATTATTTCGACTTGATAATATTATACTTTCAACGCGATTGAAATAAAAAAAAAGATACTGAATTTGTTCTTAAAAAGGTCGCTTTAAAATGGCGCGATACTTGAATTCATAAATGTCAGTGATAAAGGAATTACGAATGAAAGGAAGCGGTTATCTTTGTAAAACACAAATACAGATCTTCAATGTATGATGTGGAAGGGTCTTCTTCAGTTCCTTCTGCTTTCAGAAAGTTTTGGGCTGTGGGTTCAGTTCTGCATTGCCTCGAGCGTTACATTATTTCCCCGTATTTTAACTCTAGGATACATGGAATTGGCCACCCTTGGGAGTAAAGATATTCTCTCTCACAGCCAAGAGGCTTGATTCATTAATTTATAATCTGTCTTACCGTCAATTACATTTTCTGGTATTTTGTTCATGCGGTAAACACAAGTTGCTATATTTGCCTTTTATTAATTACATTCGCATGAGCTGCATCCACTTTGCACACTTATCTGCAGTGGCCAGTTCCGCAAACACCACGATAGTAGGTCCTAACTTGAGTATATAGTGTGGCCAAAACCACCACAAACTGTTAATATAATTTATGTGTCGTTGTTTAGAAGAAAAGAATTTTGCTTCCAAAATTCTTTTTCTTTTTCTTTTTTGTAATATACTTTGAATTTATCATTATTATTATGCAGAAACCGATTGATGGGAATTTGCGTAGATTTTCTGAAATAAAGGGAACGATTTTGACTTGTGTAATTTTTTCATTGAGAAATAATAAATGTTACTCTTGTAAGTACTAATTAATAATAAGGTAAAAATCGATTTCTGACGTTATAAATATATCTTATACAGTATGTTCCATTTAAAATGCGTAATTGAAGTATCTTGAAAAACATGTTTAATAAAAAAAATAAAAGAAAGAAAGAATCTTAAGCTCTTAAGTTTGATGTCTTTCTTTGAGTTTTGAGTGATTTGAATAGTAACCATTTGAATAAACAATTGAGAGAAATTCACGTGCAGTTTACGTGTACTTAATTATTAATATTGAATAACACTGACAAGGGAAACATTTCTAGCGATTCCATGAATTCGCAGTATTTATAAACTGCATACTCACGTTGCAATGCATCGCGAAAATTGCTCCAGTGAATTCCATGATTTCTAAGTTTGTGGAATTCCATAATTTTTCTCAATCATCACGGTCTGGCTACACAAATGCTTATGTATGCAGTGGAACGGGAACTTTTAAAATCCATTAAAACATTTCTTTTCAATGGATACGAATGACTTTCTCGTGACAAGTGAATTGTTATATTTCCTTCTGAAACCAATTTTACGTATTTTACTGATTACTCGGTTACGTTATTAATCACGATGAAAAATGCATTTTAATTAGTTTAACACCGATTGGGGTCACCTATAATATGTGTAATTTAATTTTAAATCGAGTATTATCTGACTGACGCAGTACAATAATTATTGTTCTAATTGAGTGTTAATTATTTTCCAGGCTTCCGAAATAAATTTAATTTGCGTGGTAACGACACTGTCAATCTTAACTATAGCGGGTGGTGCTGCTGCTTTTTCAGCATACGAAGGATGGACATATTTCGATTCAGTTTATTACTGTTTCATCACCTTAACGACCATTGGGTTTGGTGATATGGTGGCGTTGCAAAAAGACAACGCATTGGACAACAAACCCGAATATGTGATGTTTTCCTTAATTTTTATCCTATTTGGATTGGCTATCGTGGCTGCCTCATTGAACTTACTTGTGCTCAGATTCGTTACAATGAACACGGAAGACGAAAGAAGAGACGAAGCCGAAGCTTTGCAGGTAAACAAATTTGCCATTTTCTTTTCAGAAATTTTCGAAAAATATTAACTTTCCTTTTCAATGTTTAGCATTATCCGACAATAATATTAACTCCAAACAATATTAACGAGAATTATATTGATTTGTAATGTGTGATTAATTAAACAATTCATTCGGACGTCCATTAGTTGTTAATTAAAGTATAATTCCTATTGTGAATATTTAAGCGGTCCCTGATAATTCACGGAAAGATAACTTGTTGAGTTTTATCCTGTTGCAAAATTGAAAATTGGTCAATAGCCTTTAATTAAGTTCAACTATAGCATCCGAAATCCTTTAATACATTTTAATTATTTTATTTGACGTAGGGTTAATTCGAGTAATTAGGACACCTGTTCAAAGCCGCGCATAATGAAACAAAAAGGAGCCTCCGTTTTCTTTTAATTACAACATTTTTATCTTTTAATTAAATAAACATGTTATAAAATTTTCCTCGAAAAAAAAAGAACGCATTCAATTGGGAGGAATACTTTTTTTCATTATAATCCCTGTAAAAAATATTTAATAGAAAAGAATTCAAAAGAAATGATAATTTTCAGAATGAATTCCGGAGTGGAAAGATTAGGCATTGAATTTTCAGTTTTTCTATTCTTATGTTAATTTCAATTCCATT
>JABFQA010002889.1:0-10534 GCA_022817065.1 Probaryconus sp. ZL-2020
AAAAAAAAGGGGGGGGAGAAAACAGAATTGTTTACAGCTACCCGGAACTCTCGAAGCCTGGCCAGGACCTCTCAGCGAGAACACTCCAAAAAGAAATTGTTGCCAAGTATCGTATAAATTTGTTATCTGACCTTTTTTTTCTTTGCGGAATATTAATTTTTTTTTCTCAAAATATTATAGCGAAACTAATTAAAAAGAGAAAAGGGTAGAGAACTGACGAATTTTGATTTTTCTAATATAACTAATTAGCTTTTCCGAGTCGTAGGTAATGTAAGATGGATGCTGGGAACTTTGAGTGGCGCTCAACATCATCACCACCAACCCTTACCTCGACCCCGCCTCACCTAGAACTTTAGAGGATGTATTTTGGGGAAACCCGGCGCCACCACAAAGGCTGTGGACCCTGAAACTCTCTCTCTCTCTCTCTCACTCGCTACTACCATCTAATGGGAAAATACACAGCTCCAGGGACACCATTCCGGACATTTGCGGGAGCGTGTACGTCCGTGGTAATGTACCACCCTTGGAGTCGTCGCTCATCTTCCGAACGACGGGGTTACCGCGTCCCATCTGCAGGCGCCAGTAACGGACACCATAGTTTCCGGCCATCACCGCCAAAAATTATCCAGGAGACTAACACCTCGAACCTCCACCGATGCCAGGTACAAATCGGCGGAAGGGATGGTCAACCGGCTATCTTTATCTGATGACCTGGGGCACCAGGTCATCCTCAATATCTTCCGGGTGATTGCAACACCCTTACCTACAAAATTGGAGAATATTGGGAGGTTTAGGTTGTTCCGCAGCATAGTCGGAAGCCTACCTGGCCCAAAGATCTCCATCACAAGAAGTCCGTTCCGAGGGACGGAAGATGCAGCGACCTGAGGAAAATCGAAATTGGGCGCCAAAAAGTAGGCGTTCCCCGCCCGAAAATCAACATCAAAAAGGCCTGAGGAGTAGAGAGAGAGAAGTAAGGAGAAACGCCAGCGTGGTGGGGAGCCGTGGGCTGACGACAATCTTCAGCCAAAATTTTGAGAAGACTTGCGTTTTGGCTTTCCGAAGGGCTCGACGCTTTTCGCGCGCTAAGTTCCGAGTGAACTAAGTTCACCACGGGAGTGCCGTTTCATCGTGGGAGGACGGACAGGCCACTCGAGAGTTCCCCAGCACCATCCGGGACTTGTTTGCTTTTTGGGCCGCAGAGCGGAAATTTGAGCCGCAGCGCGGAATTGTCATAGCGACGAAGGGTCAGTTCTTTCCTTTTTCCTCCTACCTTGGCAGATTTTCCCGTAATTTTTTTTGTATTTAAAATTACCTTAAATCTTTATGTCTCTACATTATTGTCGTCGCCTGTAAATTCCGAAAAGCGGAAAAATCAGACTCGCCATTTTTCCTTATCTTCTTTTTGTCTCTGGTGAGAAACGATATCTTACAAGTACCTTATCTATATCTAAATTTAATTCAGAAGCGAGTTTGATTTCCCATTCTCGGAAAACGCGACAATAATTTTTTTTATCTTTAATGAAGTTCCAGAATTATCGAATCCCTGCAAATTTCGCGCATCTCGGAAGCCACGCGAGTCCCTTTTCTATTTCCGTACGAAATATAAATTGTATAAAAAGAGAATTTCGTAATCGAATGTTCGGAAAATTTAATTGATGTCTTAGATTGTGAACTAATTAACTTAACTTATTTAAATTGTTAAAATCTTTTTTTTACCGAGCAGAGTCAAATGTGTAATTGCTACGTTCGTATTTATTTATTTCCTTTTTTCTTGCATATTTAAAATTATTTGAATAAATAGCGAAAAAAATTTTGTCGAAGTTTTTGTTGATAATTTGTTTATAAATTCTTCGCGGAATTTCTAAGTCCAGTAAAAATTTTTTTGTGTGCTCATTTAATAAAGCGGACATTGAAAGAGATTATCGTGCCTTTCTGATTTTTGTTTTCGTGTTGTCTGAAACCCCCATACACCAATCCTTACTTGGAGTCTATCTGTGAAATTGTAGTCGTCTGTTGCTGAGAAAATTAATGCTATTTGATAGAGGAAATTTTCGGGACCAAATTTGAAATATTCCGCTTCACGGAATCAGCTACATTTTGGGTCTTGTGGGATGGGCCATCATTCCCCTTTTGTCGCGCCTAACGTATATGGTAGATTTCATTGAAACTTATCTTTTTTTTGAACTCGTTATTATTTATTTAATTTGGGCCCTTTGCTATTTTTATTGTACCTTTGAAGCCCATTTTTATTGAGTATCTGCTCTTTGAGCTGGCGATCCTGATATCTGTATCTTAACTAACTTTACTTTTCTTTTCTGTTGGTACAAATTAATTTAAATAAGAGACCCCGCTAAATTCCGTGGCGAAGGAACGAAACAATTTATTTCACATAAATAATAAAATAAATTGCCACATCGTTACAGTGGCGATCCTGCCAGGATTGGTTAAGTAATTGAAAAACGAATTTGTCAATTAGCGATCCGCTAAGTTTATACAATTGAAAAATAAAATTTAACTCCGCGACATATTAGTTCTCGGAATTCTATTTTGTGGTTTGTTTAAATGTTGTGTAATTGTTTATAAACCAAAGTATATCAGTTTGTAAAATTATCTATTTGTTGAATTTCTTTTCAGGAACATTGTTATATTACAACCAAAATTTGGTTCGATAGAATAAATTTCAGGAAATCTAAAACGTGGCAATTCACCGAATTGTGTTGGAAGATTTGTTTCTTCTCATGTTTTCGACAAGTTTCAGTCTATTCATGGTTTAATTTTTTTTTTTGTATTAAATTACAAATAATAATTTCCGTAATAATAACGGAAAGTTCAATATTTGCATAATAATTTCAAAGTAGGGTAAATTTAACATCAATTTCATAAAGAAATAGTAAATTCCAAAAATCCAGTGAATTTAAAATTTCGTGCAAACGTTATTCTCTATATTTCGAGGTTTTATAAGTTTCCTAGAAAACAGGAATAAAATTATTAGATTAGAAAGTATACAAATTTTGTTTTCAAAATCTAAACTTTGAAGACATTGAAACGAAACAAAAGCTGAAAAACATGAGAGATATCGAAATCGAAAATAGAAATTAGCGGTGTCTAAACATCCGCTATTACAAATCACAGTGTGCATCAATAACAAGCACCCAAATTAAATCGTATTCCGAGCTCGATAATATTCGCGGACTCGGAAAATAATATTTCAAAGTTTCAGAGTTTAATTTCCCCTCATCGAATCTCGGCGCGGACTGTTTCCCACCCTGCGGGTCGCGCGAGTCTATCGCCTTTCCTTATCCGCCCATAATTGACAACGCGCGAGAAAGAGATAGCATTCTCCGTGTCCCGTGACTGTCGTGAGGCCGCGCGGTAACGTGCGCCATCGAGTTGCGCTGTCGTCGTATCGACCGCCGCGTCGATCGTAGATCCACCGCTCTCTCTCTTGTTGCGCGTAGCTCCGTACGAGCGAAAGAGAGACGCACTACGTGACACTGTGTGCGCCCTCAGCATAGTCGGACAGAGTGGTTGGAAGCGATCGAGAAAAATTTCAAACGCACGGAATATTTAAAGAACGTGGAGATAGAAGTTCAAGAAAAGTGATACATTATTAAATTCCGTGCTCTCGCAAAGTTTGATTGATCTGGAAAAAGGCGAACTCACAAAAAAGTTTTGAAAGTCGATTTACGTCGAAATGGAACGTGAGTAATAGAAAGAAAAGAATCGAGATTGAAAGTGAGGTTAGGTTCGTGATAGTTTTGTTTATCAAATAGCTAATCTTTCTTCAGTTCACGTAAACGTAAAATTAAAGGTTTAGAATTATTATCGTTACAGAGTCTATATTAATTTTTTTGTAATAATTTACAAAATTAAAATTCTTTTTGTTATTTATAAAATTGAATTTCTTTTGTGTATATACGATTATAATATTTTTTTTGCTGTTTGAAAAACCTTTTGATGCCCCTGACGTTGATCGGGTCGTAGGATTCTGAATGGTAATCAGGAAAATTTAATTTTCGGAATTTGAGGTGAGTTGTCATTGCGTCAAAATTTATAGATAGCTATTTTATTTTTTTTTGTTGTACAATACGAATTTTCGTTATTATTCCCTCGATCTTGCGGACAATCCCTGTGAGTAGTTCACTCATTAGTATATTTTTGTAGAATTTTGCGGATTATCTGGTTTCGTTTTTGGGATCGAGACTCGAAATGTTGGACCAAAACGAACGTCGTCGCATTTTGGAGTGGCTAGACACGCTCACGGAACAGGAATTATTAGAGGAATTAGAAGCTCGGGCCTTGCCAACCCATGGGTCCACGCAAGAGTGGAAACAGCGTCTTCGCAAGGTGTTGTTTGTCGAACGAGGGACTGAGCTCGACCGTGGTGCGGAAAGTCCGCCTAGAATCGAACAGCCAACGGAATCGTTGGAAGAAGATTTGTTGGACATCGCGAATAGGTTGGTTGCTCCTTTGGGAAATTCCCCTACCGCGTTAGGCGATTTAGATGAAGACGATTCACCTTTCCGAGGGTTTGAGGCAGTTGGGCCGAAAAGTCCAACCAATAATCGAGACTATAGGTCGATGGGGGCCCGTCCAAAGGTTCCTCGTCCAACCACGGGTAGGTTTCCGAATCCTGAGACGTTGTGTCGGGATGGGGCTCGAGAGCGATCCGAGGATTTCCGAGCGAACACGATAATCAATAATTTGGATAGGCCAGATGAAGGCGGAAAGCGATTCGGGGTTATAGGTCCACGGAAGAATCTAACTCGAAATGTTGACTCCAGAGAGAATCAGGTTCCATTCGTTCCTTCGACGTTCCGAATGCCACCAGAGCGACCAAATTCTGAAGGTGCAACGACGCCTACGAGGAGTGGACAGCTGTTCTTTGATCCTTATCAAGGTTACGGATTCTATCCTCGTCAGTTAAGTCCCTACCAAGTATGTGATTTGATGCGTAAGTGGAATCTTCGCTTTTCCGGCACAGAACGTCCTGACGATTTCTTAGCTCGTGTCACCGAGGGGTTAGCATTGATGCCGATTTCCGATCGTGACTTATTCAATTGTCTACCTTTCTTTTTGTCGGGTTTAGCCCTCGAATGGTTCCGTAGCCGCCGTGACGAATGGGCTACTTTTGCAGATTTCTCCACAGCTTTTCAGCAACGCTTCTATAACCCGGATTTCCAGTCGACATTGAGAATTGAGATTCTGCGACGAACACAAGGGGAAAAGGAGCCGGTAGCGGACTTTCTCACTTGTATCAGAGGTCTGATGGATCGTGCTATTCCCAGGTGGTCGGAAGCAGACATGATAAATACAGCTTATCGAAATCTTTTGCCAGAATATCAATTAGCTATTCGGGCTGAGGAGTTGGTTAGCTTCAATCGCCTCGAAGCCTCTGCGATGCGAGTAGAGATGATTTCCACTTCTGCATATATCGCTCCCCCGACCCCAGAAAAGTCTCTGGTCTCCTCACTAGCTTATAAAGGTCAGTCGTATTCACGTCGTAGGGTTTCATTACCTACACCGCGAAATAAACCCGTGAGAGTTCACGTTATGAAGGAAATGAGTTCGGAAGACGAAGAAGAACCGGAAATTCCGGTTACAGTCGCGAACGTCACGAAAACCAAGAAAACAAAATCAGAATCAAAAATTCCCAAGCTAAACAAGAAATCGGAATCACCACGAAAAGCAGACTGTATTCTGTCAACAAGTCAGGATCCTAATCCGAAGCGGAACTGCTGGAATTGTAATTCTGCGGGACATAGTTTCCGAGAGTGTGACAAGACTTTGAAAATTCTGTGTTACGGATGTGGAAGGGCAGGAGTCCGGAAACCGGAATGTTCTACCTGTTCAAAAAACTGCGGAAGAGCCTCGAAGTCTCAACCGCGAGAGTGATCACAGATTTTTCAGAATACCAGATCGTCGAGGTCTGGACCGATGGCGCTTGCTTGCGGAACGGACAGCATAATGCACGAGCAGGTTTAGGTGTTTGGTTCGGACCATATCACCCAGCGAATCTTTCTCAAATGATTCCGGAATGTAACACCAACAATGCCGCGGAAATAGAAGCCGTCATCGCCGCCACGCAACAAGCTAAGCATTGGCAAGTCACCCGAATGAGAATTTTCACCGACTCACTATTTATGATAGACTGTTGGAATCTTTGGATTCCGAAATGGAAAGAAAATAATTGGAAGAATGCCATGAAAAAGGAAGTAGTTAACAAGGATCGTTTCCAACGATTATTAAACCTGCTCGAAGACTTGGAACAGGTGGAATTTGTTTATGTCAAGGGACATGCAAATGACATGGGCAATATTGCAGCCGACCAATTGGCACGATTAGCGGCCGCTGAAAAGATTTCTATGATCTCGGAAGTTCTTGAGATTTCGTTAAATCAGTTGAAACCCTCAGACCAGTCAGCCGACCTGCTTTTTCTGAAAGTAGAAGTTGGAGGACAATTGTTTTACGGAATGGTGGATTCTGGAGCGACTCGTTCAGTGATAGGCACTCGAGTGCGAGATATTGTGAGATCATTGCAGGTACCTTGTGATTCAACTCCCCTTCGAATCAGAGTAGCTGATGGAAGTGTGTCACGAAGCAGTGAAGGCTATAATGTTCCGCTTCGATTGCAAGGTCAGATGTTTTCTGTCGCTGCCTGTACTCTTGATAATCTCCCTTTCGATCTCATTCTCGGAATGAATTTTCTACTGGCTAGTAAAATTGAAATTGATTTTCCACGACATCGTTGGCGTTTTCCCGAGGAGGTCGATTTTCATTCGTTTTATACACCAGTGGATATCGACGAAAATTCATCTTGCTCGCAAGTCGTTTCTTTGACAGTGGAACAACAAACAAAACTGCAACAACTTTTGAGGGAGGAAGTTCCTCCAGCGGTAGAGCATCCCACGTCCACTACGTTAACGGAACATAAAATAGACGTCTCAGGACATCCTCCGATTCGACAAAAGTTCCGACCTGTGTCACCCAAGGTTTATAGTGCGATTTGTGAAGAAATCGATAAGATGCTGAAAGCCGGAATTATCGAGAAATCGGAAAGTGAATGGTCGAATCCCATCGTCATGGTGAGAAAACCAAATGGTAGTTATCGATTTTGTCTGGATTTCCGAGCGGTAAATCGGGTCACTCGCAAGGACGCATATCCCCTTCCACGAATTGACGCCATATTAGACCAACTTAAGGAAGCTCGTTACATCACCACGTTAGATCTGAATCAAGCGTACTTCCAAGTACCGCTAGAAGAGAACAGCAAGAGTATTACAGCTTTTTCGGTCCCAGGGAAAGGTCACTTCCAATTCCGGAAGATGCCCTTCGGTCTCACCTGTGCTCCAGCGACCTTTCAGCGGTTGATTGACGGTTTGGTGTCAGATCTTCGACCCAGTGTTTTCGTCTACTTGGACGATATTATTATCGTCACACCAAGTTTTGAAAAGCACCTAGTTCAACTTCGGGAAGTTTTACGACGAATACGAGAGGCCAACTTAACCATAAATTCCGAGAAAAGTCATTTCGCTGTCAATCGAGTGAAATTCCTAGGGTTTGTTGTAGATGAGGAGGGACTACACATCGATCCAGAAAAAGTGAAGCCTATTTTGGATTACCCCACTCCCACTAAAGTAAAAGAGGTTCGACGATTACTCGGAATGATATCTTGGTATCGTAGGTTCATTCCCAATTTGTCTAGCGTAGCTGAACCGATTACTCGGTTAATCAAGAAAGATACCAAATGGTGTTGGGAAGATCCGCAAAAAGAAGCTTGGTCGAAGATTAAATCTCTACTAGTGGATTCAGTGACTTTGACATGCCCAGATTTTTCCGTCCCTTTTGTATTATTAACAGATGCTAGTGAAGTTGGAATTTCCGCTGTATTAACCCAAAAGACTGACGAACGCGAACGCGTCATCGCCTATGCAAGTAGAGCTCTGAGCGAACCCGAAAAACGTTATAGTCATACGGAACGAGAGTGTTTGGCTTTGGTATGGGCAACAAAGAAGTTCCGAGGTTATTTGTTGGGCTCACATTTCATTGCGGCGACTGATGATAGTAGTCTAAAGCGTTTATTGAATCTGAAGGATCCTATTGGTCGTTTAGGTCGTTGGACGATCGAACTTTCGGAATTTGAATTTGATCTGCTTCATCGAAAGGATGTGGCACAGCGCATTCCAGACGCCTTGTCTAGGAGCGTGATATGTTCCACTGTAGACGTTCAAGCTCGATTCGTAGATCCCACCGATAAATGGTATAATTCGCGATACAATGAAGCGGAAAAACGCCCTGGAAAACTACTGGATTTGAAAGTCGAAGATAATCAGTTATTCTATCATCGACCACAACCGATGATCGACGAGCTACTTCCCGACCATAACGCTTGGAAGCTGGTAGTTCCCCGGAACGCTCGTCAAACTATTTTGAGTGACGCTCATGAGTCGACGCAAGCCGCCCATTTGGGGGTCGAGAAGACCTGTCGGAGAATTATGCAAAATTATTTTTGGCCTGGCATTTTCCGTGATGTCGCGGAATTTATTCACAAGTGCGACGTCTGTCAAAGATTAAAAGTGGAGCAACGAACTCCTGCTGGCCAAATGACTAACCGGACTCCTGAAGGCCCGTGGCGGACTGTGGCAGCTGACATTATGGGTCCTTTTCCCAGAAGTCTCACAGGTAATGCCTATGTTCTCGTGTTACAAGATCTATTCACGAAGTGGATAGAGGTCCAGCCGTTGAGATCCGCCACCGGGAAGAAAATCAGCACTTCCGTTAAAGATTTAATTATAAATCGTTGGGGCTCTCCCAAGTACTTTTTGACAGACAATGGTACGGAATTTGTGAATACCGACATTACTCAATTAGTTAATGGACACAATATAATTCATTCTAAGACACCTATTTACCATCCACAGGCGAATCCCGTTGAGCGAGTAAACCGTGTGTTGAAAGCCATGATAATCGCGTTTATAGGGGATGATCAACGGCATTGGGATGTCCACCTCGCTGATTTCCGATTTGCGTACAATACGGCATACCATTCCGCCTTGAAATCGACACCAGCGTTTCTAAACCTGGGGAGAGAATTAGTGATGGATTGCGATTCAACCAGTCGAACTGGAGAAATTCGAACTACGACCACGGAGTGGATCGAACGGATGAAAGTAATCGAAACGTATCGCAAATTAATTACCCAAAATCTCCAGGATGCATTCGAGCAACAATCGTTCCGATACAATCTGCGAAGACGAATTCTGAAATACTCAATCGGTGATCAAGTGTTGGCGCGTACGAGAGCTCTCTCGTCGGCAGCCAAAGGTTTTTCCGCCAAGCTGCTCACCCCGTTTTCTGGTCCATACGAAGTCCTTAACACTACACCGAATACAGTCCTCTTACTCGACCCGACTAACCGTCGAAAGTTTAGAGTCGCGATTTCAGACACTAAACCTTACCTCACGAACAATCGAAATCGCACTTAAAAATCGGAAGAGTGAACGTAGATATATAAAATTGCCCCTATTATGAAACCGTTTTTTTTTTTGGTAAAATGTAGGAACTTGGCTCCCACGAATGCCGAGTCAGCCGAGACCCGTGTTGAAACTCATGGAGGGCGTCTCCAGAGCGATGTTGGCCGCCTACGTCGATAAAACATACCCCTTCGACATCCACGTCCCGAGTTGGATACCACGCAGGGCGGGATGTTACGAATGTTACGACCTGACACACCGCTACCAGGACTGCCCCGTCAGGACCGGCATAGCCCGGGACTTTTGCTTTTGGTGCGGACGGATGATGGTCCACATTTCCTCGCGCCCGCAATGCGGACCCGTGTGGAGGACCATGATGGACATCCGCGCGGAACGGCAACGCGAATGGGAAGCCCAACGAGGCCCCCCAAGCCCCAACGAGCTCACGGAAGTAAATATCATTACAACGGAAAGGCAAAATCGGGCCACCCCCACCTACTGTGATTTAAACTGAACTATTATTAAACTAAACTGATACTAAACAAATAATAAATATTATAAAATGTAATGATATAAGTATCACTATGAGATAAAGAATATTTAAACAAACTGGGAAACCGATATACTTTGGCCCCGACCTGTTTTGTCCTGTTTTGTCCGTCTTGTTCGAGAATGGATGTAGACATTCATTCCGCATGCTGGTGTAAATATAAAAATTGAAAAAAACGTATGTCTTGTCGTGTAGCTCCATGAAAGATTATTGCTAGTTGAAATCGTAGTTTTTATTGTTCTTTTGAGTGTCGAAGCTGATGTCGTGAAAGAAAAAAGGGCTAAAATGTAGAAGTTCTGCCAACTATCCTTTTTCCTTCCATCTCTGAGGGCGTGTGACGGGTCATTTTTTTTTATTATATAAATTCCCCCGTCAAAAGAAATAAAAAAAAAGGGGGGGGAGAAAACAGAATTGTTTACAGCTACCCGGAACTCTCGAAGCCTGGCCAGGACCTCTCAGCGAGAACACTCCAAAAAGAAATTGTTGCCAAGTATCGTATAAATTTGTTATC
>JABFQA010002890.1:0-10534 GCA_022817065.1 Probaryconus sp. ZL-2020
TGAAATAAATAATAATCAATCGAAAAAATTAATTGAAATTCATCAACCATTACAAAAAGAATCCTTATATATAATTTTATATAATTGTTGCAAAGAATTTTTTCTGTTTTTTACAGAAAATGCAATGTATTCGAAAATTAATCCTGTCCAAAATCTATCCAAAACCTAGTTAATTTTTTGATATAATTTTGAAAAGAAATTCATACAAGTTAGATAAAGTCACTTCCATGTAATATATCTCAATTGCATTGAATTGATTAAGCAAAATTGTCATGTAAAAGCAATTTGGGCGACATTGTGCATCTTGAATGGTGCACTGCAGCGCGTACTGTGTCTATGAAGGAATTTCAATGCTTGCGTAAAATGTTCTACTGCAATATTGCACTCAAGAAAAAAGTGTTAAGCAAAAATTTCACCATTAAATCAAAGAAATTTACTGTTAAATTTCGTTAGATTTAAAATCATTCTGATAAACAGAATTGTAGCAGAGAAATAATAATATCATTATAGACTATCTTTTTCGTACAATTTTAACTATAAATTATAAATATTGTTGTAATAAGGACAGTGAAAATCATAGTGGCATTAAAGAGTTAACTATGAGTAATAAATTAAGTGATTAATTAAAGTATTTAACTTCTTAATATTCAATTTGCATCGTAATTATGGAGCCCATTATTGGTAATGCATTGATCGTAAATAGATGTGTGCATATTGCATATACACATTGTATCAGAACATAATGATACGCTTAGGTATGAATTTCAATAGATATTTATGTCTGGTAGATTGTCGATACCAAACTTAGATAATTTTGGATGTAAATATTTTCCAGATATATTGATTTGATATACAGATAGAATTAATTTTCAATTAAACTGAAAAATAATACAATTTTAGTACAAAAATACAGCATTTTTGATTTGAAGTGTTTAGATTTTTAGATAGACTTGATAAATAACAAAAAGAAACAGTTAAACAAAAAAAAATAGGAAAAAAAACAGACTCAAATCATTTTTCATTATTAGTCAAGTTCATTATTCGCGTTATAAATAGAATAAAAAAAATTATACCTTAACTTGGATAACTACATCTTTCAAGGAAGTAACTCTTTGACTCTCTGACTATGACCTTCTTCTCTTCAGGCTCTAAAACACATTAACCCTTTAACGATCATGGCAATTTCCCCACCACCAAGGATTACCATTGATTTGCTATGCCCCCTCTTTGCTTGCTTCGGGCGTTTTCGGGCGGCATGATCGTTATAGGGTTAAATACAAATGATAATTTTTTGAACAAGTAAAAAACGTAACCTTAAAACATTTCTACTTTCGCAAACTTAGACAAAAAAACAAAACAAAATGTCTACAAACCATTTGTCTAAGAATAAAGAAAGACAAGATCCTCCGCAAAATCAACAGCAGAACAATATGCTTCCAAAAAGCAACAATACTTCCTGCTTCTATCATCGATCAAAGAAAATCAACAACACGAAACAAAGGACCACTTTTCCCATTTTTTTTTTTTTTTTCTTAACGGTTTTTGCTGGATCTTCGCGCCTTTTCTTCCTCTGCAAACATCTTAATCAGAGGAGGGTGGTCAACCGCAACGCCACCTGGCACGCTAAGTGAAAGAGTAAACAACTCGAGGACGCGTGAAAGTCACGACATTAAGCCAAGGCTTAGGATCCGATCCCGCGTTACTCTCAATACGTGATAAAAAATGCACAATCGTCCTTACCTTTTTTTTTTTCTTTCTTTCTTTTTTTTTCAATCAGAGATACCGCTGTCCTTCTCTAACATTACACATGCCAATGCTCTCGTCCTCCTCCCTCTTCCTCTATTTCTTCTTCGCGCGCCCTCTTCTCCTCTTTGATAAAGCCCCGCACAATTGGCCGGCTTTGTGTGCGTGTATTTGTTTGCCTGACATGTGTGTGTGTGTGTTGGTAAAAGCGGAGAGCTTAATTTTCTCCGTAGGGAAAGACTGCGCGAGTTTACGGTGGGCGTACCGCATTACGGGGACGTGAATTGACGATCACGTGGTGTTTGACACAAATTCCCGGCAACACATTTAACTTGCACACGGACAACCGGCTTTCTTATTGAACGTTCATTGGTGTTGTTGTACAGAGGATTCTGTATGGATGCTTATTAGAACACATTGAGTGGCTGCGCGGTGACTGGAGTGATGAAATTTAATCAACCGAATGAACGGGTAATTATCGACTGAGCAGTTTTTCCCGCCTTTTTAATTGGCGGATTAGTTTCTGTTGCCATCAATTATGATCAAGAGATCAAAAACGATTTTTTTTTTGTTTTATAAAAGAGATACAATTTTTGGAAAACAGGTAATCAAATTTGACTGTTCATTGTTCAGTGATTGACAGTTGTCAATTGGCTGTCATATTTGACAGTTAATTGTCTGTGTGAATTGATCGATAGTTTGTTGAATTTGAGATTTTGAAATAACCTACATAATCAGTTTTTTTTTTTTTCAGTTTAATTTATACAGTAAAAACTTATTTACAGGTTATACAATCAACAATTTAAAACGAAAATTCGAATCAATGAATAATTAGATGGCATTAATACCCAAATGAGAGAATAATGGAATTTAGATTTCGTTTTAACGCGCTTTACAATGGGCGTTGTTTATTTAAAGCCGCATTATTGTCTGCTTGTGGGATCTGATTTCAATGTTTCCTTCACATTTCTAGCCTCGGATATACAATCATTTGTTATGCATGTATGGTTTTATTTGCATTAATGCTAATCATTGTTGTAAACGATAATGCGTTTGAAATCGTTTGTGACCTCAAATTATCATAAAGGATTTTTGTAAAATTCCAAAAAAAAAAAAAAAGAACTAGTTTCAAGCTATCAAATGATGAAACCATTGTAGTACAACAAAGATAAAAATTCATTGCCAAAAATTTTGCAAATATAAACATAAATGCAACGAAAAAGTACTTTTCGTTATCAATATCAATAACGTTCTGTCATAAAATCTAAATGTGTGACTCGTTTTAAAGTATATATTTTGTCTTTTTATTGCAGTTGTAAGACGATGTAGAATTTTGCGAGCCTTATGTTTCGAAGTCATAACTGGATTCGGTCGGCGGATATAAAATGCGTTGCCTGTTCCTTTGCGTCCCGCAATGCCTCAACAAATGTGAAACCAGAATTTACGTCCGTAAGGTACGACGTGAAGCGCGGCCCTTATGCTAATCTTTCGGATAAAGACGTGACATTCTTTACAAAACTTTTGGGACAAAGTAGGATTATTACAGATCCGGACGAGTGTTACGGTTACAACGTCGATTGGATTAAAATGGTTCGAGGTGGAGTTATTTCTAAAGATATTTGACAAAAAAAAAAAAATAAATAAAAAATAATGGACTTTGTTAAAACATTAAATATGATTTTTGTAGGGAAAAGTCAATTAGTCTTGAAGCCCAAAACGACAGAAGAAGTGTCGTCTATATTGCGTTACTGTAACGAAAACAAACTAGCGGTATGCCCTCAAAGTGGCAATACGGGCTTAGTCGGAGGAAGTGTGCCAGTCTTTGATGAAATTGTCCTTTCGCTGCAACTCATGAATCAAGTCATTGATGTTGACGAATTGGCTGGTTAGTTATTTTCTTTATGTTTTAATTTTCTTTTTATCTTTTATTACGTTTCAATTAACAAAATAATTTTCAACGAGAATAACTTGAGCTGCAAAATTCCATCATCATTGTCTTTGTGGCCCAGAAAATGGTTAAGGGTTTTACATTTACATAATCCCTTTAAAGCATAGAAAGAAAGGACGAAAAACAAAATAGAGAGAAGAGTTATGTGAGATAATCAAAAGGCAATGAAAAAATCATAATGAATGGAAGTGATAAAACGTGCAAGCGCAATAAATTATAAACGATGAATCATATAATTGTTTAACAAGCGGTTTTGATGACTTAACTGGATATGCAATTTCCAAATTGATATATTGAAAATAAACAGCAAACGCGTTTCACTTTTCACAGGTGTGATTGTCTGCCAATCTGGTTGCGTGTTGGAGGCCCTGGAAGAACGTTTGCAAAGTGTTGGGTTAATGATGCCAATAGATTTAGGTGCTAAGGGGAGTTGCTTGATCGGTGGCTGTGTTTCTACAAACGCCGGAGGCCTCAGGCTTTTACGATACGGAAATCTCCATGGAAATGTCTTGGGACTCGAAGCTGTGAGTTAACTAAATTTTACTGTTACTCTTATTAATTTTTTCTTTTATTTGTACAAAATGATTATTATAATGTAAAGACAACATTCATATTTTGGAAATTATTATGCGATAGATTTTTTTTTCTTTTTGGATTTGAACCTTTTATGCTTTACCTAATGTTTGCAACATAAAAAGATGGCTTATAAAAACGAATATCGGTCAGTGGTCCTCGCTCAGATTCATCAAGGGTTTTATCTCGATGGAATCTGCTCATCCCCTCTCATTAGCACAACTCCCAATAAATGCAATTTCCATAATGGTTTTATAGAACATAAAGGTTGCTATTACTAACAGAAATTTCGATTCAATTTCTTAAAGTGGAATAAAATCATAAATAAATTTTAATTTCAGATGATTATTTAACAATTACAATATAACAATAAAAATAACAATAAATCCATGAGAAGTACTTCACTGTTTTAAGAAGAACATTCTTTTGGAAATTGGTGAATAGTTAATGTGTGTGCTTAATGGTATTTAAAGATAAATTATTTGTATGACTAGGTCAAAGCAAATGGTGAAATTATCAATTGTTTGAACACCCTAAAGAAAGACAACACAGGCTATCACGTTAAACATTTGTTCATTGGATCGGAAGGAACGTTAGGCGTCGTCACAAAAGTTGCCATACAATGCCCTCCACTGCCAAAAGCCATTAACGTTGCTCTTTTAGGTTTGTTCAGCTTTTATGTATTCCGAACACTGCTTCTTAAGAAACTGTTTGCCTGACAGTTGTAATGAACGCATTAATTTCGTTGCCATTAGAAGTAGAGTAATGGCCTTAGATTTAGAATTCTGTGCTCATAACACAAATTTACGATAATGTACAACAAAAAAGTGTCAGAAAGATCATTGCCATGAATTTTTGTTTTATCAGTAGAAAAACATTTTCAATAATCATCCGCATTAGAAACTTTAAAACACAAATTCACCGAAGAACAATTAAAAGTTACAATTATACTCTAACAACAAATATTTTCCCATCAAATTCTCACTAATTTTAATTCCTTAAAGCTGCTACTAAATCTCAATTTGAATACCAATCCTTTCCTTCCTCAGAAAATTAAATTTTCTACCTGGCTTAATTCTCCAATTTCCTTTCTTTCGTGATAATCAAACAATCAAGATCGTAAAAAGCCTTTTTAATTTAAAACCGTGGCCATTTTTTAACAGGGAAGTATTCAAAATAATATGTATATCAATTTCATTACACTTTGCATGATATTTTTTTTTTTTTTTTTGATTTAATTATTTTCATGAACTACCCAATTCAAATCACTCAATATTTAAACAAATTCTTTTCAACAGACACCCTTCGATTTAAAAATTAAAAATCTCTTTTGTTTTCTAATTGAAGGTTTGAACAGCTTTGAGGATGTTTTGAAGACCTATAATCTAGCGAAGAAAGAATTAGCCGAGATATTATCGTCCTGTGAATTAATGGACGCGGACTCGATAACACTGCCGACGATTTATCTGGGATTAACAAATCCGCTGCTCGTTGACGGCAAACCCTACAAGTTTTACATGCTGATCGAGACCGCGGGCAGCGAAATGAGCCACGACGAGGAGAAGATCAATGCCTTCGTCGAGAGCGCCATGTCCAAGGGACTGGTTCAGGATGGCATCATGTCGTCGGAGCCGTCGAAGATAAAAAATTTGTGGGCACTCAGAGAGCGAATCGCCGAGGCGGTCTTGCGCGATGGCTACGTATTCAAATACGATCTCTCTTTGCCGCTTCAGCAATTTTACAAATTAATTGAGGTCCTGAGAGAACGCATGAATGATCCCAGAGTCATCACCGTCAGTGGATTCGGTCACTTGGGTATAAATTTTTCGTTGACATTAATTTCCACTTTGTTCAATTATGATTATGATTTATTTTATTACAATTATTTTATTGTGAATCATTATCGTTTGGATTTTTAGGCGATGGCAATTTGCACGTACAAGTATCTATTAAGGAATACGACGAAGAAATTGCGACAAGGTTGGAGCCATTCATCTTTGAATATATTGCCAAAGTTCGAGGCAGTGTAAGCGCCGAGCACGGCATTGGCTTCAAGAATACACAGTATCTGCACTTCAGCAAAGACGATTCCGCTATTCAACTTATGCGTCAGATGAAGAAACTCATGGACCCGAATTGTATACTCAATCCGTATAAAGTTTTGCATCCATTGTAATGTTGAATCACTCGAACGAAGAATTTTTCAAAAGTTAACAAACAAATTTAATTTGTTACTGAAACATGAAATTACCAAAAAACAGAGATTAAATATTTTAATTTTTTTTTTTAAGGGGTAAGTGAATTCTTAATTGTACAAAGTTACAAATGACAAAATGTGATAAAGAAATGATAAAATGTTACGTGTTGTACATAATATTAATTAGAAATACAAATCTATACAAAGAAGATGAGTTAAATAAATGTATGAATTTATAATTAACTATATACAATTCAAACAATGCGAATCCAAAACCCTTTGCCTTTTTCTTCGACTCCCCTTTTCAACGTACAGTGCCCTAGTATGTTTTCCTTATTCCCCTATTTTCTATACTGCCCTTTATATTAGATACACACGCACACGTATATAGAAAGGAATCCTTTCATTATGTATGTGTCTGTATCAAGGATTTAAATGGTGTTGTATACCATCATTTCTGGGATGTGTGTACGGTTGTCAGGTATCAGGAGCTGGCACTTCTAAATTAAAAAGTGTTGCTGAAGTAAAGGGGCTTATTGAATAAATAATTTTTTTTTGTTCAATTTTAATACATCATTGAATGAAAAAATTAAATTTATTATTAAATCGCTAAATCAAATTCTGAAATTTTGTTATTTATTAATTTACCTTTTTTTATAAATAAAATTGATGATTTTGTTGAAATATTAGTTGAAATTAACAAATACAACAATTTATAATAATAATTAATAATTTTTATAATAATAATATAGATAATTGTAATTTTTAAATTTTTAACCATTTCAAATTGCGCGCGTTTACGCGCCTATTTCCTATTGGTTAACGTACAACAAGATGTCCGCGCAGTAATAAAGGTTAGTTTTTTTCACTTTGTTCAAATTTGTTCGTCGTAACGGTCGTAACGAATTCTGGATCACACATAGTCATCATGCTCATTTACCTTTCACTTTCCCCCAATCCATGCTTCCTTTCCCAATTCTTCCATATCTGCTTATCAGATAACATTGCCTGTTGGCTGTATCTCACCCACCAACTCAACTTTACATCTACTGAATTCAAATCTACCGCCATATTTAGAGTGACATCTACCTGACAACCAGCATACCAGACCTGCTGATGGTCATATTGAGACTTCTGGGGTACTATTCTCTAACTTCTTTTTACTTTTTCTATGGCGTAATAGGTATTAATTTCTCTCTCTACATGATACGATACGAAAGAGAAAGAAATACTCTTTACACCATAAAAAATGAAATAGCGTATTCGTTTTCTAACATTATTTTATAATAATAAAGGACGCACTTATGTGAGTTGAATTGTCTGTCCTATATTATTCTAAAATAATGTTAGAAAACGAATACGCTATAAAAAAAAAGTTACAGAATCAGATGGCAGGTCTCGGACCAATAATAGAAGAAGAAGAAGAAGAAGTAACGAATTCTGGTCTGGATTTTTGCTTCTTGGAAACTTTCCAGCAAAAAGTTGTTGTAATTATAATACTATACTTCGAAAATCAAGATAAAGTATTTGTTCAAAAGATTTTCATAAGTAATTTTAGTATTCTTAAAGTTTCCGATGCAGAATTTAACGGATTCCGAATTTATCATTTCGAGGTTAGTTTTTTTGCACTTAACATTTTTTTGAATAATGATGAAAATTTAATTAATCAGTAACAAATGTTTATTATCATTAAAGTTAAGCATACAAAATGTTAATGAATAATAATTTTCAGTGAAATAGCAATTTTATATATATTAATATACTTTTTGTGTATAAATTTACTTTTTCATTTTACGCGTGTTTTATTTCATTATAAAATTTATAAAATATCTGTTCTTTTATCAAATTTTTTTAATTCATTTAAATAAATAAAAGACAAATGATTAACAAGCGTTAACAATTACTATTGTAATATAATTTTGCAACATTTAAAATATATTTTTTAAACATCTACATCAAATATGAAATAATTTTTTAAAAATGTGGGTAGTAAATTCAAAATAAGGTGATGTCACGATTCATTGCTTTTTTTCCCTCTGCTCTTCACTCCCTAGTATTAAGTACGTGTCACGCAAGGCTAAACCCGCCTTCCCTTCTATTATCTGTGACGTCACTAAGGGGTGGCCCTTAATGGGTTTTAGGCCAAAAAAATTTTTTTTTCATCTATTTTATGCTCGAGTGAACACGGTGTTACATTAACATATAATTTTGTTTCGCAGATTTCAATATTTATTATAATTAATTTGTAATTGAAATTACATTTGCAGTGTCATTGTCATGCAATTTTTCCAACTGTACTTAATTTTGTAATGAGATTCTTTTTATTTTTAGCTTTATAAACTAACTAGAATTATTGAGTTAGGAATAATAATCGAATATAGTTTTCATACGAAATCGTGTATGAAAATATTCTCGCCAAAACAGAAATGAATTGCGTTCGTAAAAAGAATTTGTGGAAGCGTGCTTGCGAAACAAAAGGAACAACATATTTCTCAAATATAGAACGTCGAAATAATATCAACATTGAAAATTGTAAACAAAGCCGGGGTTCTCTGACCTCTGGAGCATCGTCAGAAAAATTAACCGCAAGGACCGCCTAACGCCCTTTAACGCAAACATCCTCAACTCTTTCGTTGAGATTCTGCCGACAAAACAGTGCCACAACCTTATCAGTTTACCGACCTACTGAATCGAACGGCGATTATTCCCCCACTCTCGCACCGGTCTCGACAACCTACTGGAATACCCTTGCTACATCGAGGGATAGTTCCCCTTTCCAACGAACAAGTGTATTCGTTACTAAGTTAAAGGGACATCATTTTTTCTGTTTCTATAAATTGTAATCCGAAAGTATATGTACTTAAATCATTGTCAAACGGATAAGGTAAATGAACCAGTAAATGACTATTAAGATTTAGACCCAAAAAAGTCAAATACTGGTGCATTTATCTTATGTGCAATATATTTTCTATAAATTGTTATTGTATTAAGTTTATAATTGCGTTATATATTGTCAGTAGTTTTTAGGTAATCTAAAATATTTGTATCAATTAAAATGTCATTGTACTAAGCCGTAAATGTAAAGAGAAATCAGACCTTAGTTTATGCAATTGACAACTAATTGTTAACTATACATTTTAACCGAACATGATATAGTTTTTAAGTTATTCTATATTATGGTTCTTATGTAATTCATAATTGCCAAAAGAAATATGAATTGCATCACTAAGCATCTCTGTTAATGTGGTCCTAAAACACGAAAAATTACATAAACTAATGTTAATTTACCATTTATATTCATTGCGAACAAATTGTATTTCTAACGTTGCATAATTGTTATGCAAAGAGTGATGTATAATTTCTGTTTGGATAAATGCGAGGAGCGATGGAAATACTGTAGAGCTCAAAGCGTATGGCAACAGGGAATCGGTACTCCCTCCCTAAAAATTTGTCGGAGCGCGAGCGCCTCGGCGAAGTCGGCTCAGTCCATAACGAAGCATCGACGTGTTATATTGCGCGTGGATTTTCTCCTGCGCGCGGTTTACGAAGGTACACACGCAACCAGTCGATGGCACGTCAGCTGTCAGCGGTAGACACGCGTGCTCGGCAAAGCCCATCGGGCCCACGCTCTGGGCCCGCGAGTAGTCTTACGCGGCGTCAACGTCCTGACGACGAATCGCGGCGTTATCACGTCCCGCCTACGCCGGCAAGAGATCGATAAGCGCCCGAGAGACGTCCCGATCGACGCTTCTTCTTCTCTCACTGTCTCTCACTTCGGCACTCTTCATCCCCTCTGCATTATCACGGCACACGTCGATTTCGAATCATTCCATCCGCGCGTTTTGTTTACCATCGGTTTTCGCTTGGAAAGAGAATGTGAAGTTATTTCGCGTTCAAAGTCCTGTCGCGAGGCTCGCGAAGAAGACGTTAACCTTGCCCGACACACCGCGAAATTGCAATTAATTTGTGCTGAAGCATGTAAATCTTTATATCTTTTTTTTTTTTTTTTTTAACTAGCTTCATTGTTGTGTAATTGGGATAATGTAATTTTGTTTGTTATTTTAATTGGATTG
>JABFQA010002891.1:0-10532 GCA_022817065.1 Probaryconus sp. ZL-2020
ATAATATTTTTTCTATTTTCTATAACGATACAGGTGCTATTTCGGGACCTGGTCAATACGGCTAACTTAAATTCACTTTTGACTAAAATAAAATGTTTTAGCTTTCATTGATGTTGGGTGTACAGTGTATATTAAACCGGCCCCCATATTTCGGTATATGAAAAACACTATGACAATTGATGATATTTTAAATGAACTCCCTCCTCGGTAACTATTGTTGGAGATTAAAATCTTCCGAAAATGAATTGGCTTAATAATACTGGCGGTTCGAAATTTATTCCTATGGAAGGTTGTATTAAAACAAATGTTAATAAAGCCCAAGTCATTTTGAATTGTTTTAGTCTGAATAGTCTTTAACAGTTGAATAATGTAAGTAATATGAATAATGTAACTATTGATCTATGTCTTTCTTCCGTACATAATGGATCTATTTCTGTTTGTACTGTACCAATTCTGGATTTAGATATACATCATCTTGCTCTCGATATTGAATAAGATTTGTTTGATATCTCGTGCGGTAATGCAGCTACCCCGATAAAACATACATGATTTGAACGTATAATATACATATATTATACGTATGTTATACATATAAGTGCTAAATAACAGCTAAATGTCCATTTAATATACGCATAATATATTTATTGTTCTATTAGGGTAGTGTTACTCCGGTATTTGACTTTCGTAATGTTGATTTTTGTGCTATTGATGGTGAATTAAAAAAACTTAATTGGAATGAATTACGAAATGTTGATATTAATTAAGCATGTAAACTATTTTACGATAAACTGGATACAGTTCTATGTAATCTTGTTCCTAAGGGTATTACTTCGAATAAAACAGCTTCGGATTCTTTTTATCATGATCGTGAATTGTAAACACTTTTGATATTGAAAAAACAGGCGCATTATAGGTTTAAATTTTCGGAGTCACTTGTTGATGTTCAAATTTTTGCGGATCTGAGAAAACAATGTAAACGCATTTTGAGATTGAATGATAATGAGTATATTAAAAAAATTGAACAATCAATTGATACTGATTTTCAGTTGTTTTGGAATTATACAAATGATGTTCGCACTAACAATGAACTTCCTAATGTAATAAAATCTGGAAATGTTACTGCAGCAATGGTGGTTATATTTTATACCTTATGGTGGAAAAATTTAAGTCTTGTTAAGATGTTCATGATAATACAATGTTACGTCCTATGAAGACGTTAGTCAATTTAATTATTGCTCTACTTTTATATGAACTGGTAAGGTTCTGGGAGAGAGCTAACTGTCAGGTTCATGAAATAAATTTGAATATAGAGCAGAATATTATTAATTAGTTTATTTAAAACTAAGGATTAAATATGTGTTACAATAAGTTATAAAGAATCTTATAATTATTTGGTTGTAGTATGAAAATGTTTACTGAATTACTGTATTTTGTTTGCTTCAGTCGTATATGATTGGCAAGATCTTATTTGCATTCTTTAAGAAAGTATTATAATTTTAAAGACGATAGCTGGTTTGACAGTGTTTGAGAAATTAGGAGTCAATTTGTTTTATAATTATTTGGGCAATATAAAACATCGTTCTACTTTAATTACACTTTGCCAGTCAGAGCGTCTTGGTAATCTGACATATGTGACAATGCACTTGGCAAAGAACAGTGTTTAAAGATCGAAAGAATTCAAACTTGAAGTCAAACTGTTAATAAAATTCATAAATAATATTGAATGTTTATAACAAATTATAAGTTTCGTTGAATAAATCTTAATTGTTACCTTTAATTATTGATTATAATCGTTGTGATTATTGTTGATTGTAAATGTTGATTATATACTTAATTAGATGAACGGTTTGATAAACAAATTAACGAACTAGCTTGGCTTGACGAACAGAACAGGATCAGAACAAAACAGAACAGGATTTAAGCCAAAGCCAAAGAATCAATTTATTATTTATAACTTGAACCGAACTTAGGACCGAGCAGAACTTAAGATTATCTTAATATTACGATCGACCGCGACTCCTAATTAGTATTAAGATGAAAAACATAAGAACCGCGGAACTCTATTGAGCTCCTGTATTTATAATACTTAAAAATAGCAGAGTAAGCATTTTACAATCTTACGTGGCCCATCGTGAGCAACCAAACGGGGTCCCCGTGGAATCCCCCAGATTTACAACCGGACATTGCTTAATTTTTCAATTCGTCTCCGTGTGATCCAAGGTGCTTGTCCGTTCAGGAATTTGCAATGTCGACGGATTATTCGAATCAAACCGTGGGACGTTTGTCATCTCATGGATCATACGATGGTCGATTGCTTCATTCTTTTAAAATCTTAATTGTAAATAATAATATGAAGTTAACGAACTCCAAATGATTCATGACAATTGCAACATTTCTTTCGAGGTTGCATTATAAATTCCTTAATAGATTATAATATATAAAAAGTTGATTAACTTTTAGGAATTCGTAACAACACCTTTTAATTCTACTAATGTTGAGTATACTCATTGTGGGTCTGAAATTGCCAGAGATGTGATCTTTATGTTAAAGAATAAAGGACCCCGCACAAAATATATGGAAATTTGATCCCAGTCAAATTTCGGCCTTTTATGAATTTTGATTAGGATCATTTAGAGAGTATGTCGATGAAATTTCATACAATATGACCGGGATCAAATTTCCATATATTTTGTGCGGGGTCCTTTACGTCTGGTCCTGATGGGATTCCAAAAAAACTTTTGAAATATTATGATGATAGTTTATCCATACCTTTGTACATTTTGTTTAATAAAGCCCATGAATGCAATACTTTTTCACTGTTATGGAAAATAAGTTTTATTACTCCTATATTTAAAACTGGAGATAAATCGAATGTTGCTAATTATCGTCCTATTAGCATTATGAATAATTTTGGGAAAGTTTTTGAGGGCATTGTTTTGGATAGAATTAAATTGAATAGTAGTAGTAAGATGAAAGACCCAATTGCTACTCACGACCCTATTACTACTCAATTCTTTATATTTTCTATTAAAAACAATTGTAAAATGATTACCAAATGTATAAGATGATTCTTTCTAGTTATTTGAATATTTTTAATAAAGTGTTTTTGTTATATAGTTTATATTTACTAAACTAACTAGAAATAAAAAGTGAGTAGTAATAGGACCCATGTGAGTATTAATTGGGTACCTCACCTTAGTATGTTTTTTGTGCCAAGACCGAAGTATGTAGGTCTTTATGCAAATAGCAAATTCCCTAGCTAAAAGCTAGGCAACTTTGTTACCGAATTCCGGTAAGCGATTGGAACGGTGGGCAAATTCAAATTCAAAATACGCAAAAGAGAACATAATGAAGAAATAATATCAGCTTCCTTTTCCTAATTGCTTGTTTTTTATTTTTATTTTAATATTTAAATATATACGCATGTGCATATATATGGAAATACGCATATATGGAATACGCATGTGCAGTGTAAGTAATTGAGACACTTCTTTTACTTGTCTTGTGTTATTTATTCATACTTGAGATAAAATTGTAATAAATATATTGTTTATACAGTTATTAGTAATCTTTGCACATTCTATTTACTATTTTATATTTATTATAAGCATAATTGGTTTGTTGATGTCAAAATTTTCTGATATTATATCCTACTTATCAACATAACCTATAACTTTACTCGAGCTCTTGGACACATTTTGCCGCTTATTGCCTTCGGGCATTTTTTTGCTTTCAGTGAGCTCAAGCGAAAAATTTGAGCGTGTGGCTGATATTTTCATGCTGATCTTTACATGCTCAAATTGTCATATGATCATTCTCTTTTGTACAAATCAAAATTGCATGACATCTCCTGGACTTACTTTATGGAGTGCTTACAAAGTATCTTGGTGGCCTCTTCTTAGCTTGCACCACTCTTGAAGTTTGGAATTTTTGCACTGTATTATACCATAGCACATTATCTTTACGCTTTTTGGAGCAAAACGCCTTTTTGGAGTGGGACTTTTGGAGCTACTGAGGAAACTAAATGCAGTGACAAGCTATATCTGGTTGTATACTTTTCTACTCTACGGGATTGTAATTTTTTGTACTTATATATTTGTATAATCATGTCTTCAAATTGTAAAGGCTGTGGCATGTACATCAGCAGGGCTGACGAGAAGAAATGCCAGTACTGTAATGGAATTTTCCATGAGAAATGCACTATCTTTACTAAAGTATTTATTCGTGGCACAGTATTTAAAGTTTGTAGAACATGTCATCCTGGGATTTGCAATGACTCAAATTTAAACATGTCATTGGACAAGACTGGAGCCTCGACAGCCACTGCTGATAATGATCTGTCCAGTACTATGAACCGATCGCTTGTCATATCGATGGAGACATCATCGGCTGATATTGTACTACCGTCTGTGCAGCAGCAGACATTGTCTGCTTCTGGAAATTTGAGTGGTGGTGATGTCTCGAAATTATGTGAGGCGGTCGAACGCATATCTGTCGCCGTTGGATATTTACCAGAGATGCAGACTAAATTGAATGAATTGATGGGGTTGAAAACATGTTTGGAAAAAGTATGTCATGAGGTGGACGGCATGATGCAAAAGATAAATGTAAATTCGAATGATATTCGTGGTATCAAGTCGAATTTGTATTCTTTAAACAGTCAGGTGCAAGAGTTGAAGTCTGATAGTGCTAAGATGTTATCATCCCGTCCATCTACATCGTCGTCTATGTCTGCGTCTTTACCTGTGCGAGACTACCGGCACAGCGAGGAAGTTGTTGTTATGGTTCTCACTGAGTCTATGGTGATTGATGAAGTTGATATTTTGAAACGACTTGCAGCCTTCTTGGCCATCGATTTCATTGAGCGGGATCTGGCTCACTTTAGAAGGTTGCCTCTGAGAAGTGGGAAAACTAGAACTTGTATTGTTAGATTTGCAACCACCCGCCTGCGAAATCGATGGCTTAAAGCAAAGAAAATAAAAGGAGATATAAAATGTAGTAATGTTGTACCTGGTCAACCTGACACAAAAATCTATATAAACGAACAGACTACCTTACCACAAAGAAAATTATTGTCATCAGCTAAAATATTTGCGAAGGCGAATGGTTATCGTTATTGTTGGATGCGAAATGGAAAGATCTTTTGCGTAGAGAAACTGGTACGCCAGCTATAAATTTTGATGAGAGTATGTTGGGTACTGGAGTGGATGGATCAACTACTGGTGTTGACGGCGCCGCGACATCTTCTTTGTCACAGTCAGCCTGACTATCTGGGCCCAAGCCAATTGCAAATCAGGAAGTGATTTCTCTTTGCCATCTTAATGCTCAGTCTCTTTCCGCCGAGCACCACTACACAACTTTATGTGATCATTTGTCTTGTTATTCCTATGATGTGGTGGCGGTGTCTGAATCGTGGTTGTCAGATGATATTTGTGATAATGAGATTTTAATTCCGGGGTATAATATATATAGGCATGATAGGCGTCACAAACGTGCTGGAGGTGTGTGTTTTTACGTTAAGAAAAATTACATTGTAACTTGTGTCGACTGGAGCAATCCAGATGTGAGTGAAACTGAATTTCTGATGATTGAAGTTGCCTATCTGACTTTTAAGCTTCTTTGTGTAGTTGTCTATAAGCCTCCTACTATAAAATCCTTGGATAATGTTTTTACATCATTGGAGGACAAATTGGGTTTTTACACGAACGTTGTAATGTTGGGTGATTTTAACATAGATATGCTGAATGTTTCTGTTGCATCTACCGCTTTGTCTGAGATTATAGATGGTTTAAATTTTTCTTTGTTGCGGATGAATGCCACTCACCGTTTTCGAGGTGCTTGTACATGGTTGGATTTATGCATAGTGGATTGTGCTGAAAATGTAGTTGATTTTGGACAGAGCGGTTATCCTTTTTTGTCACATCATGAATTAATCTATGTAAATTACACTTTGCCTGTCAGGGTTGTTCTCGACAAACAGATAACTTATCGAGACTTTAAAAATTTTGATCAAATATCTTACCAGAGTGCTCTGGTAAATAGTTTGAGAAACAAGGTTCTAAATGGAAGATCTCTCGATCATATGGTCAATGATTTGAATGCGTCATTATTGACTGAGATGGATCTGGCAGCGCCAATGAGGCATTTATTTGTCAAGTTTTCTAGGCCAACAGTGCCTTGGATGACACCTCAGCTTAGATCTGAGATTCATCATCGTAACAAATTGAGATCTGCATACAAGCACTCTAAAACACCTTTTGGACTGGCTTTGCTTGTGCAACAGAGAAGAAAAATAAAATATTTGGTTCGAACAGCCAAACTAAATTTCTACAGGACTCATTTCTCTGCCATTGATGATCCTAAAATTCTGTGGAATGAACTCAGGAAGTATGGTATTGTGGAGATGAGTAAAGTGAATACTAATGTTGAGTATGATGTTAGAGAGATGAATGGATATTTTATTTCTGTTGTAAAAAATCTTGTTGATCAGTCAGTCAAAGTTGTTAATGCGTCTGTTCCAAATGTTTCAGGTGTGCTTGGTCGTGAGATGTTTGAGCTACACACAATTGATGATAATGTTGTTTCTCAGATTATAAATGGTTTAAAGTCTAACGCGAGTGGTGTGGATGAAATCCCTTTGAGTTTTATTAAAAAATCACTCCCTGCGTTGAGTGAGTTTGTTGGTGAAATTGTTAATCTCTCCATTACTACGGCTGAATTTCCTAAACTGTGGAAGAAATCAGTGATTCAGCCGATTCCTAAAACTAAATCTCCCACGTGTCCAGGTGATTATCGACCTATAGCTATCTCTTGCGCATTTTCAAAGATTCTGGAAAGGGTGGTTCATGGCCAGCTAGTTCAATATCTTGAAAAACATAGTATTCTGGATCCATACCAAAATGGTTTTAGAAGGAGACATTCTACACAGACAGCCTTGCTTAGGCTTACTGATGATATTAGAATGAATATGGATCAACGCAAGTTAACTATTTTGGTGTTATGTGATCTCAGCAAGGCTTTTGATCTGGTTGATCATGACTTGTTGATTCTGAAATTGCGTGAAATTGGATGCTCGGATCATGTCCTTAAATGGTTCAAATCCTACTTATCGGATCGTTATCAGGCAGTGAAGTGTGGTGATGTTAAGTCAGAATGGGCTAAGGTTGATGCAGGTGTTCCTCAGGGATCCATTCTTGGACCACTGTTATTTACTATCATGAGAAATGATATTGGTGGTGGGTTGAAGTATTGCAAACATTTGATGTTTGCTGATGACTTCAATATGTATGTTTCATGTCGTCCTGAGAATCTTGCTACTGCATTGGCGTGGGTTCGGCATGATATTGAACGTGTCAGTGAATGGGTTTCTGCAGCAAGGCTTGTTCTGAATATTGAAAAAACAAAATTGATGGTTTTTGGTACTGGTCAGATTCTGTCTCGTTTTGATGTTGGTATACTGCAACGTGTTACATTAAATGGAATATCTATTCCCTCTGTTACTGAGACTAGGTGTTTGGGAATTGTGTTGGATCAGACATTGTCTTGGAGGGCTCAGGTGACATCGATGATACGGAGTGCATGGTTCAGGCTGAGGAAATTGAGAAGAAATGGAAAATATCTGGGACAGGAGCTGAGAAGGCATCTTGTGGTTTCATTAATGTTTCCTATATTTGATTATTGTTGCCTCTTGTTAACAAACCTTTCAGGTGTATTGTCTCAGCGGCTCGAGAGAGTATTTAATGCTTGCATTAGATTTATTTTTGGATTGAAAAAACATGAGCACATTACTCCATTTATATTAAAGCTAGGTTGGCTGAGGCTGAGTTTCAGGAGAAAATATTTCTTGGGCCTTGTTACTTTCAATGTTCTGAGATTTGGAGTTCCGTCTTTCCTGGTCGACTGTTTTGCATATCGTGTAGAAAATACTAATTATGTCTTGCGTGGTCACTCATACCGTCTTGTGGTGCCACCGGCTAGACTTGATGTTTATGCAAATTCTTTCATAGTTTCGGCGTGTAACTTTTGGAATGATCTTCCACACAGTATTCTTGATTCCTCGACTTATAATGGATTTAGAAATGCACTTTTGGCACACTTACTTCACCAACAAAATGTAAACGAGTTGCACATGTGAGATACAGATTATTAACTTTCTTTATTTATTTATTTATTTATGTTGTTTATGAAATTTTGTAATTTTCTTTGTTTTATATCTCTTATTCTATTGTATATGCTAATTCTTTGTTATATAATAATCTATTTTCGATTACTGCGCATGCTAAAAATTTTTTTCTGGTTAATTTGCTCTGGTTAGCATGATTTGATGCTAATCTCTGTAATTTTATGTAGATATGTTAATTACTTTTATCTTATTTTTTGTAATATCTTGTAGATATATTCACCTATGGGCTTTTTGCCTAAGGGTATAAATAAATAAATACATACATACATACATACATACATAAATAAAGTGGGGAAAATTAATCTCTAGTACGCAGAAACTCCTGCAACCGATCAAAAGCGAGCCCCGTTGCATAATTCATTTCCACGCCCCGAAGAGCCTGAAATAGAGTAAGCAACTCAATTAAACAGATTAGGGGAGAGTGGGGCAGGTTGGATACCAAAACTGAACTCATCTTCATTTAACTACCATGGAGAAGCGTTCAGTTTTAGTATCCAACCTGCCCCAGTCTCCCCTACATGTTTATTTTATTATCTGAACAAAATTTAAAAAAGTCTGTAGCAAACTGAGTTATTGGAGAAAATCAATTTGTTAATGTCAAGCGTACAATCTGGTATAGCATTAAACAAGGTTTCAATTAATTTGTTAGTTTCGTCCACCCGCAGAACACAGTGGAAGAAATGATGGATTATTGATTGAACCTCCTCCTCACATTCTTACAGAGGAGAATCTAACATATATTTATAGAAAAGATGAAAATTATTTCTAACATGACCGCTTCTTTGCCTATTAACAAAGACAATCAAATCGCGGTTTAAATTAAGACCCCGGTACCATAGCTTCGACAGAACAGTATCAATTGACTCAAAGTAGTTAACTCCCTTGGATCGACCTTCATTTTCAAGATGCAGTTTAGCGCGTTCCAAAGAGTCTGCTCTCAATTTAGGAAACAGGTCAGACGGTGGACTTTTGGTGATAGAGATAATAGGCAAACCAAGAGATGCCTTTGCCTCTCGGTCGGCCAATTCATTGCCGATGATTCCCTTATGACTCGGGACCCACAAAAACTTTATATTAATCCCTGATCAAGGGCCATTTTCTGATGTGATTTGATATTATAAATAAACCTATGGAGATTTCCCTTCTTATCCAGACTATCAGTGCCAGAAGGACGCTCAAAGACTCTGTAATAATTAGAGTATTCTCAGATTTGTTTTTAATAATTAATCCAATCGCCTTTGCAGTAGCTAAGCTTTCTGCATGGAAAATCGAAAAATGTCCCGAGATTCTAAATTTAGTTGATATATTGGAATCAGGGATAACAACACTAAAGTCCACGAGGGAACGGTCAGGATCTTCCGAACCATCCGTAAAAATCAGATTGTATCCCAAATAATGTTTATCAATCAGTGCCTTAAAATTTCTTTGAACAATCCTAGCAGATTTGGAATCATGACAGTGATTCACAGGGGTGAGATGGCAACCCGAAGAACTATCAATGAATTTACTCATATCATAGAATCTAATGGGGTAACAAATTGCTCCAGGGACTCTGGTTGGAATTAAAAATTCAGCAAAAAGCCCATATAATTCTTCAAACTAGCAAGGGGAACTAGTCTCTTTAAATCACGTGACAAATGATGACAAGAAAGATCAATATTTTCTTAACCGTATGGTCAATGAAGGAATAAACCTTGGTGATATACTTCTGACCCAGGGAATCCCTACTGAACTTCAATGGTGGCTTCCCAGCTAGATCTACGACAACATTAGTAGGAGAAATGTTCATAAGTCCCAAGACCACTCTCAGCGCCTTGGTCTGCAGCACATCCAGGCTATGCAGAGACCTTATCAATCTATTATAAACCATCAATAGAATATTCGGGTGACAGCCCCATGTAATGCCCCACATTGCTTTCAGAATCCCAATTAATTTATCACAAGATGATTTTTTATACTTGATATGCAATTCCCAGGAGAGTTTAGATTCCAAAAAGAAGCCCAAATACCTATTATCATCAACAATGTCAAACGTACTAGCACCCAGTAAAAGGGATAAGTTTTTCTTCTGAATCTCAAAGAAAGTATTAGAAGGTGAAAAAATAATCAACTTAGTTTTAGGGATAGAGATCTTGAGTTTCATCTTGTTTAAGGGGACTGACAACCAAAATGGCTATTTTCTACAATTTTCAATAGATTTTTTTTTAATTTTGTTATTTGAACCCTTTTATATGTTTAAAAACAAATTGATAATCATTTTTAAGAAAAAACACTAAATTGTTTATTTATTTAACAATTAGTGTCTAAAATAGGGCCATTTTTGAACCGATTTTGGATGCGTAATTTTCAT
>JABFQA010002892.1:0-10530 GCA_022817065.1 Probaryconus sp. ZL-2020
TGGATACTAGGAAAGTTGTCTTCGAGATATGATAGACTTCTACACTTTTCGTTTTGTGATCATTTTTAATACGCTCTTCGGGTCAATCGTTTGGATAAATCAAAGAAAATATGTTAGCAATAATGACTGCAATTTAACTGTAAAAATGAAGGATTCTTTCCTGAATTTATCCGAAGAATAAGATTTCTTGTTTACGGTATTATTTGATAACATATTTTTCAGTCAGATGGGAAATGAAATTTATTGTAAATTTTAATTTCCAATCTTGTCAATAAATTAAGTTAAATTATGATTCTATTAAATCGCAGACTTTTAATATTAACATCTGGATGAGGGCAAGCAAGTATTGCCGTAATAATCCATAGCTAATTGCCGGTTGGGTCCCGAGAAACAATTTTCACGGTGATTAGAATTAGACTAGCCCGAGCTGCGACAGAAAATCTTGTTCCCATGACGTAGAAACAAGCGGCACAAAGTGGTATGTGCTTATGATTGGCCATGACTGCTTGAAATTGTTAAATGATTTGGGAAACACCCGTTACTATATATTCTCATATCATTTTCCAGTCATTTTTTTTTTAAACGTATTCGAAATCAGAATCTATGAAAAAAAAAGTTTACGTCTTTATTTCCATTATAAACAAAAATGATTTATACCCATTGAGACTTATAAAGAAACAAAAATAATATAGACCGACATTTAAACTCATAAATTATTTCCCCATTTCACGGATATATACTTTGATAAACAACTTTGTTCTAAGTCACAACCACCACATTCTTCATGCGCAGGGCCATCAATAACAATTTCCTCTCAATTATAACATCTTATTCGCTGCGGTACACTTTAATCAATGAATTACTTTTTGCTAAAATTCTCGTTACAATAAAATAATCATTTTTTTATTAATCAGCCAATATAAAATATATTTTTTTATTCCTCGAAATAGATATTATCAAAAAAATTCCAGTATTACCAAAAAAAAAAAAAAACACAAAAAAAAAAAAATAGATAAAATGTTGAATCGAAAAAACGAGCAGTCTAAATTTGGTGACATTTGATTTCGCGGAAAAGAGCAACAAATCCAGTGGCATTATCGCAACACCGTCACCGTAATCCAATAGGTGCTTAGCGTGAAATCCTATAATCGATAGTTTGCTTAACCCGATGCCACGTGGCGCCACGTGCGGGGTTGCTATTAGTGTATGGGGCGAGTGTACCCAAGCTAAAATGCACACCAGCATCAGCAAAGCCCTGTCGAAAGACCGTATCTCTATGTTAATATGGGAATGGAAAGCCACCACAGTTGATGGGGAATTCGACACACCTCGTATATGACGCTTTCTGGATCGGTAGGAGATGATGGTGCTTCCCTGATTTGTGTTCTCCCCCCCGAATTTTGCCATAAGAGACAATAACCGAACGATAAAAACGATAACTATTCTCCTGGACATATGATATGGAAATCATTACGCAAATACGCACAATCGAAATAATCTCCTTTGAAAAATTATTATCGCTGGGCGGACTCGGAATTTGTCCCGAGGACAGTGGGATGAGTTCCACCGTAATACACTTACGAGACAAATGGCTTGTTTTGATATATGGCGAGTCAATTTCTCAGATATAATTCTATTTAATCTATATCACTGTTTGTTTTTCTTTATTTCCAATTATCAGCTGTTTCATCTAATCGAATTTCTGTTTAGATGAGGAAACGTTGTAAATGAAGAACAGAATTACAATAAATTATTCCAGATACTTCAGGACTATTCTATATGATAAATTTTCGTTCTCAATAGTCTTTTAGTAAAAATAGTATTTCAATGTTACATTAATTAATGTTCTTTTCAGGTCATAAATATTAATTATTGGGGCACAATGTAGTTATGAATATCCTATTGCATAAGTATACTTCATTTAAGAACAAATTAAATACTTAAGCAATACATTTAACATCTATTAAAATAAATATTCTTTTTGCCACGACCATATATATTGTGGGAAAAATTAGTTTCGAGCATTTGATTTCATATGTAAGTAAATCAAGCATTTGAGAGTTTTATTCGAACTAATCTGCATAATCCTATAAACCGAATGATATGGGAAAAATGTTACCAAATAATAGACGTAATCCATAGATGTTTTATCAATGTTTGAAAAGGATGTTTTTCAAAAACATATATTTTACTGTCAAACACTTCATACGACGAACAGTGTCGCATCAATAATAATTAAAATATTGAATAAAAAATATAAAAACTTGTTTTATAAGATCTAGGAAATAGTTTGAAGACTAGAAAAATGATTGATTGCAGTGAGTAAAATGTGCATATCATTTCTGCAACACTGTACGATTACCTCCAGAGCGACTAAATTAACATAAAATTAGCTTGATTAATTAACAGAATATTATGATCAATTATGGACTTTAACATTAATATCATAATAATGCTTGCGCTTTGATGAGACGTGGCCCATTATAACTGCGAGTTGAATGATGTGAAGTATTCTATTATGAATTTCCATTGGGGTTGATAACATTCTTGCATCGAGACCAAAATTAGAAATTTTTCGTCGAAGCGAAGAAGAGAAAATGTGGCGCTTCGAGGTCGACCTCACTTCCGCTGATAATACTTTTCGAGTCTAGCTTGTACAATAAGTTGTACGCTCGTCGCAGCTGCCTCGTCTTCTTCTCCCGTCGTATCTCTTGATTTCTTTCTCGCTCGTTCTTTGATCGTACCCCGTCGTTGCGTACAACATATTAATTATTCCAGCGATAATTACTGCATGCGAAACGAGTTCGTTAATTGGTTCGTTGATACTCATATACATACAGCAAGATTACTCGCACCACGATTACAAAATTCAGCGCCTACTGGACCGGAAGTGGATACGTTATCATCGGACAATACTGCTGTGCAAATAGAACTCCTTATTAAGAAGATTAATTGCAAAATCCGGAAATAGATTAGGTGTTACTAATTAGTGTAAATCGTGAAATTAAAAACATGAACATTTAATCTCGAAGATTATTTTATATCGTGTTATTTAACAAATTGTTCTTGGAAGGCCGTATCTTTGTTTCGCAGTGTTTTTTTCTTTTCACTTTGAAGAAACGACGATTCGTTTAAAATTTTCTTTAGATTTTAGTAAATCTTAAATGTGGAAATTTGGAATTTTAATGAATTGTTTTGTTTAATTATTGATCATTTCAATAATTAACCCGAATGATTATTAGTTATGTTTTTTAATTGATTGTAATATCGAACTGAATTAATTGATACAAAGTTGATATTGATAATTGATAATTACAAATCAACGTTTACAAAGACGACCGATGACTCAGTTAGAGCGACGAGAGGATGATGTAAAAGAAAAGAATGAAGACATTATAAAATAATCGTCAATCGTAGAGTGGTCAAGATGGTTCTATAGTTTCTCAGTCCCAGAAATCTTGACGGGAAAAGGTTCAGAGGTCGAGTGATTACAGAGGCTTTATTAGATGGGGAGTAAGAATCCTCCACGATGCGAAACTCTCAATTCTTACAGGTTCCGTTAGCAAAAAGTTTTCAAAAATCATCACCTTTAAAACATTCCTCTTATATATTTAATTGTAATTTATATTCATTTATTATTTATATAACAAATTCAAGGATTGCAATTAAACGACATTAATAAGTCAGGAATTTCAATTTCAACTACAAACAAATAATTCTAGAAAATTTGTATAAAAGCACGAACAATTATCCGGTATATAATTATTGAATTTGCACGATTAAGAAATAATAGAACATTAATTAAACCTCACTAATGGTGCCTCGTGTAATTTCGAAATCCTAACATTATAATTTATATAATGGCTACTTTTCTAATAAATGATAATAGATAGCTACTCGTTCCTTTTCTATAACCGTGTCTCTAATCATTTATTAGTACTTTTTTTCTAACTAATTCCAAGTTACACTATTGTCCCCACTCCACCGTTTAGCGAGCCAATCAAGCGTTTCATTTCCACGCGTTCGGTGTTATTGCAGTTGCAGGTGTAAAAGGCATTTATCAAGTAATTTTCACGAATAATGAGAGCGTTGATTTTTATTGTTTTTCGAGTGACGGTGATAATATAACGAAAACAGGGAACGTAATAAGGACAAAATTCACTTTTCCAGCACCGCGTAATAACGAAAGACCGTAATCCTGGAGCGAGTCCTTTCTTCTTGGTTGATTAACGTTGTGTGCATTATGGCGCGCAAGATAATAACAATAATTCACGCGTCGCGTTTGCCGCAAGTAGCACAGTAGATAAGCATGTGACATCGCTTGACTCGCGATTATTCTGGCGCGTTTTGTGGACAGAAAATCGTTCCCCTTTAATTTTACAACGCTTTTCTCGAGGTTGAATGCCGCTTTCATTCGCGGTCCATTCGTCCTCGTAATTAGCGCTCGTGCGTCGCGTCCGCGCTACATAAATACAACACACAGGGGACCTATACACTCCGGTTAATTTATTCGCCACGCCGCTTCGCCTTATTATTGTATTAAGCGTACCTGCAGCGGCACCGAGGCGCTGCCGCCAACTTAATTACGGAAGCTGTTAACTCGAAGAAGTCGTTACGTCAATGTTATGCGAAACATGTTGCGCAGTGTGTGCTCTTTTCATTCATCGAGAAATCAATGAACGGACCAACGTTTTTAGTACTTCGTTAATAGTCCACTGAACATTGCAAAATGAACTTTCGCCGACTTTGAAATTCCATTCGAACGAAAATCAATGAGAATCTACTATTTCCAAGCTGAGGAAAATAATTTTTTTTGAAAATTACTATCTATCTAGTAGTCCAAAGACGTAATGGCAACAAGCAGAAAAATTACAATCAAAAATAGCAAAAACTCTACATTATTTAATAAAAGTTACGAATGAAATAAAAGAAATTATAATTAATTTATCATTTCTATTACGTTTGTATTATTACAGATTGTAATTTTTCTATTTGTGTCCATTACGTCTTTGACTTACCAGATGGATTGTAATTTTTTAAAATTATTTTTCTCAATGCATGGGAATTAAAATTTGGGATAAAGAAATCAAAAAAAGGTGGATATATTTCTTTGGTTATATTTATAGTGTGTTTAACATTCCAGCAGAATGAGATATTAAAACAATAAAAGAGAAATTAATTCGATCATGTAATTTGTACGGCAGGATGACAATGCTCGTAAATATCATTAGCGCGAGGTAAACTAAAAGGGAATTTAATTCAGGTGATTTCAAGCTCGAGCGTTTCACGGAGGGTGAAAACCACGTATGGCCCTCTCGCTCTATCTGCCTAGCCTTCTGTGTGTATATGGTGGCAGTGATTTAAAATGACAAGCAACCAGCGCTACGAACTGCTTCTGGTGCGTCCCGTGGGTGCCGTGCCTCACAGTCGGATACCCGGCTCTGGTTTGCCGCGAGTTTCATGCACGTCGCTCGATTAAAAAATTTCGCTCGGGGCACTGCGGATATGCCCGCGAATTTATTAGTTCCCCCTACAAAGTATACCTTCCGATCTCCCCATTGACGGATCAAAGCGAATTCTCAATTTTAACGATAATACGATCATTTTTGTCATCTTTCTGGGCACTGAGAAATATTATGTTATAATGTTTTCTGTGACGTCCCTAATAACACAGAACATTTTTAAACATTCTGATAATATCCGTGGTTTATATGTGTTTGAAGTTCTCATCGATTAATTCATCGATGATTTTGCAAATTCTTACTTTAAGTTGCTTTTTGTAAATTGTTAGCAATGTTAGTCTTTGCAATTTTTGAAGTGAAGTTTTTCTTTGTGCAATTTTCGTGGTAAATCATTTTTTTTTAGGATTTGTTAAGAAAATGAAATTGATCTTGGATTTACAGTCATTCGAGAGTAATGAAAAGACGACTTGATCCGTATAAAAGTTAACATTAATACGGTGTAAATCGTCACTGAAATATGAAAATCGATCAATGGACTTGTTCCAATATTTGTAAATAAAGCATTTTCACAGCACGTGACTTCGTTAAAGTTAAGTGACAATTCTTGCGCGAGATACAACATCGTAGAAACTGTTTACAAGAATGATCGATGTGCGGCACGCGACCGACACGCCTACTTCACTCGTGTACGGTATAGTTAACTTTGCCCGATATTAGGACAATTTAAGAGAACTCCCCATTTTTGAGCTCCGTCTCGAGCGACGTATGATTGACTCGAATTTACCTTGTCCGAAGCACAGACTTCACGGTATCAAACAATTCATATATCACGAACGCGACACCCCGAAATAATAGGGAAATGAATTTTCACGGGAGATTCGAATCGCGTCATTTTGACGTATCCGTACCTCAAGTCGACTTACATTTATATATTTCACTTCTAAAAAATTCAGTTTAGTTTAAACTAAAGATCAAAAAGATCGTCAGCTCAGATATTCAGTCTGCAAACTTGAATGGGAAAATAATGTCCTTTTTGCTGGATAACTTTTTTCTTCCTTTAGATCTTTTATAATCTAAAATTATGAAAGTTTGTTTTCGGATTATGTTTACTTTGGATTGTAATATACTTTCATTATCAAATCTTTCATTATAATCATGATTTTTTTTTAAATAATTTTTTCACCGGTGTAATAAATAATAAAGTTTATCAAAAACGCCAAAAATCGTGCTAATGAAATTAAAATTGATTAAAATCATTAGAACAACTTTCACAAGAAACGCAGAGCCGTCGTGTTGCATTTAGATGCTGCGCAGAAGAGGTAATATATTAGGTGATTATTTGACGTCATCATCGTTATTTTTCCTGGCGCCACACTGATAAAAGTAGTTGCCACTTTTCAGAGGCTCTTTTTGTGAACGCTCGGTAAAATACTGGAGCTCGATGGACGTTGAAAAACGACGCAAAGTTCTCTCTGCAGGACTTTCGTTTCAGTCGGCTTTTTTCTCGAATCTCATTCAATGTCTTTCAATCACGATGATCGATGATACACCACCTTGCGTTCAACCCCCTTTCTCTTCTTTTTCCGTCTATACGCATCGGGGAATCCGTCGAAAACGGGGAAAACATTTTATAAGCGAGAATTATTGTCGCAAAAAGAGTCGTAACATTTGCTTCTGTTACCTAACGACCGAATCGAGAAAATGGCGTCGGAACAAATTGATAATCTTTTGTAATTCATTTCGTGGTTTATTTTAAAAATCACAAATTTTATTTATTATAGAAACTGTTATACGTTAATAATTGAAACAAATTTATTTCATTTCAAATTAACCTCGATTTCAGATTTATAATAAACTGAGGCTCTTCGTTGGATAAATAATGTAAAGATAAATAATATAAAGACCTGAATAATGGCATCAATAGATAATTCATGTTTGACTTTAATTTATGTGGAAAAACGTTCGATTTGATTGAATAGATAAAATTGAGCCGCTAGAAATCGTGATATGAAAATCATATCAAATAAATATTTTCATGTAATGATATTGTATAACATATAATACGACAGTGGCATTAGAGAGCAATAGGGCAAGCGGACGAATCGTAACAGCGCCGGAATAAACGCAGTCACCCCAGACGCGACGACCATAAAAGTCAAGTTTATTCCAGGGCGATAATGCTTGTAATCCAAATATAATTCTTGTCGGAGGGTGGCTTCGTCTCGCAGTTAGCCCTTCATGATAGTGGCGATGCGTTACCAGTTTATTCCCGCCGAAATCACAGAAACCAACCACAACCCCTGGTTACTCTTGCAAATATCCCATTACGTCCCCCCAAAATATAATAAGACAAGACTCGAATCTCCCGAAACATTTCAAAGCAGTCGATCTTACATTTGCATACAAATAACACCAAGAACATTGATTCAATCATTATCCGTAAAATTAATTTGGATTCCCAAAAATTTGTTCCCAATTTGTTGGTTCGATAACAAAAAAAAAAAAAAAAAAAAAACAATAAAGCCTTAAGCGTTATTAAGAAATATATATATATATAATTTAACTCGAAAGAAGCATGTAATTTCCTTAAAATTCTTGAAGCTAATTGAAGTACATGAAAGAAAGCGTGTCTGTGGAGATTGAGATTTCCAGGAGTGACGACGCGAATGATGCGTCTGACAGCCAAATAAAGGACAAATAAATTAAGTTAATACGACTCCCCGGGCCCCGCGGTCCGTGGCAATATTTCTCCTGGGTTGTTCGAATCGTATTAGCGCGTTGCCCTCGCTCTCGCTCGAGGTCCTTCTATATGAGCGCGGGGCCCTATTGTACGATGAAATTTGTAATTTAGATTGATACGTTATGCTGCGCTTTTTTTTCTTTCTTTTTTCTCTTTTTTTTTTTCCTCTCTTAACTCCGTCCCGCGCTCCTCTTCATCTCATCTTCGCCTTCCTCCTTCTTCCTTCCTCGGCGCGCTCGAGCCACCATTGTCGGGCATCGCATTTGTTATAGCTCATCGTGTCTCGAATTTCGAGAATTTATTTATTGTCTGCGAGAGCGAGAGCGAGACGGCGAATCAGGAAGACGTGGTTACGCGCCTGTAGAATGAAGATTTACGCTCGGTATATAATTCTCGACTGCAACGAGCAATCGGGGCGTGGTGACTTTTCAGATCGATATGGGATCGGCCAAACGATTTCCGTGGATGCGACTGGGAAATTGACGACGAGAATTGACGAAAGGAAATGAGAAAAGGTACGCTGTAAAACGGGACGGCGCGTCAAACGCGAGAAACAAAATGAGCGCACAGAACTTTAGTGGTTTATCAGCCTCTCTACGTGAGGTACTTGATTACTTTCCAAAAAAAAGGAGAAAAAAAAACACACACACGGTTATTTGCATACATCAGAACCACGGAATTCAAACTTTTGGCGTACATTTTGGATAACAACAAAAAAAAAAAAAGCCAACAATAAAAGGGTAACGATTTTCATCGCCATGTTTTATTTCATTCGCAAAGGGATTAAACAGGAATTTCTAAATGAAAAACATCAGCAGTTCCCTTAACGAAAGGGAACATAATAAAATTAGTATTTAAGCGTACGAAATGTACTTTGCGTCCGAGAAATTAAAGTGTTATCTTAATAATTAACAGTGCATCACGCCTAATTTGTCAAGAAAAATGAACGCTCGGTTAAAGTATTGTTCTTCATTGAGTCGTTAAGTCGTTGTTTTACAGAAGCGTACATGTGCAGCTGGCACTTGTTTAGCGGCGAATTTCCAAAGCCTTTCTCGTTTGCCAGCTTGTTCCGCGCGCAGAAAATAACGAGTCAATCTCCTGGCGCATTAACGTCCTCGTAAGGATGTATTAAGCGGTTACAGGCGCGTGCAGTGCTGAGCATAAATTTCCTTCTCTTTTCCCAGAAGAAGATTGAGAGAGAGAGAGAGAGAAGGGGAGGAAGACAGAGAAAGAGAGGGAGAGAGAGAGAGAAAGAGAAAGAGCTAAAGGACTCCGACGAAATCAGCGTGCGATTAGAAATCTCGCGTGCTACGATAATTAAATACTTCGTTTTGCCAGTGGAGAATGAATTTCAATGAGGCACGCGAGCCACTTACCATCCAACCAGAAATTTGCAATAAGCAACTGTCTTAGATCGTAAAGCACTAAATGAAGATGTCGCGCAAACAAAAACCCGCGTCACGGCGTTCATCTGTATAATACTCAAATTAAACAGTCTTTTAAATGATCGCTGCATAAATTACGACCACGTCTATTCGGGATATATCAACATCAATATTTTTATACCCAATATAATTATATTAATGTACAATTATTACGACACGACTTTGTTATTTTTGAATGAAAATAATTTATTTGAAAAAATTCATTTTATTTGGAATTATAAAAGGGATAGTAACGTAAAATGCTTTTTGAAATGAAGATACCGAAAACATGGTAATTATATTCCTTTGCTTAATTATTATTACTGTGTTACGGTCTAATTAATGAGCAAATAAAAAATCTTTAGCGTTCACGTTAATTGCTGATTCACTTAATTAAAATTTTCAGACTTTAAAAATTATATTACACAATACTGACATTTTAACAAAAGTGTTTATGACCTCATTAGTGCAATTACGACCGGAGCACATATAATCATAATAAATCTAAAGACATTTGCGAGAATACAAGCAGTGAACATCGTGCACGATAGCTTGTCTAACTCTGCAATAACAGAAATGAAAAATTACGTGATTCTTACAATGTTTGTGCTGGCAAACGTATTCATTCTTATTTCGTTATCGTCCTTTGTTAGAAACAATGTCTGTGAATATAATTAAATGAATTTCAAGTTTCTTCATCTAATATAAAAATAAATTAAGGTAATTTTTGTCAATTACCTTTTTTTTGTACGTGTTTAAAAATCTGTTAGAAAGATTTTGCACAACAAAAAATTATTTTGCATAAAATTTCCATCACACTAAAATTACCTAATAAAAATTAATCATTTCAATTAATGTGTTAATGTCAGACGTAAAATTGAATGAAAAAAAAAAAAAAAAAGTT
>JABFQA010002893.1:0-10526 GCA_022817065.1 Probaryconus sp. ZL-2020
TTCAAGTTATCTCAAAGTGAACATTTAAAGTCGAGATATGAAGAAATATGCACAAACAAATATAATAAAACGAAATTGTCCAGCATTATAGAATAAACCGATGAACATTTCAACTCGGAATTATTGATTTTGAAATGTTAACGAGGAAATGTTTGGGCAAATGTATATAAATGGCAATATACAAATATTGAATCTGAAATATGAACGTTAAAATACTTAAAAGTAAATATGAACGCTAATAAAGATTGGAGTATTTAAACTAACATTCAAGGATATTGACACACTTTAATTAAAACATTCTGAAATGATGAAATATGTATGCATTATAGTAGGAGAAATAATGAGATGATTACGAAAAGAAATATTTGCATTACTATAGCTAATGCGGTATATTTCATTATCATAATAATGGGGTTTTCTACATAATGTTAATATTTATAAACAGATGCAATCGTTATTACTGGATTGTAAATGTTACGACAAAAAAATGTATCGGCGCAAAAGAGGTCATTATTGCAATGCCAGTTACGAACGAGCAATGACGTTGCGCTCGCGAGAAGAGCTCCCGAGACTCGCCAAAGGCGAGACGACAAATAAATTTGTGATTTAATCTCTATAAATATCGCGAAATCGAATACTAATTTAATTATATCTTTATAATGCTGAAAATCTTCTGTCTTCTGGTGGTTTAAAATCGTTGTATATTTCAGTGGAATTTCAGAGGAGGGACGAAGCAGGCCAGTGCATCAGTTGTTATCTCCCGAAGACTTACAAGCATGGGTCATAGAGTTAACGAAGATAGGAGATATAATAAAAGAGTGGCAGCAATGGTTGCTTTCTCATATAAATCTGGCACTCAGAATAGGTGAATGTATAAGTAAAACGTACAACGTGGAAGTGGAAGAAATAAAGGTGAGAAGTTATTGCCGCGTTTGCAACGCAATCGCGCAAACGTTCTTGATATATCAAGTGCATCAGAAACCCCCCATAGCATCGACAAATCTCTGTATTTTACTATTCTGAATATATTTTCTCCTTCCTTTTGTCGGACTCCGGGTGACATCGCAACGCGTTGTACTTCTCGAAAGAGGATTATTATAAAAATTGCATACGTTTTAGATGGAATTTCGCGATTTTGTGTTTCTTTGCTCAAGGAAAAATACTGAGTTGAAAAAATGATGTCGACATCTTGCGACGATAATTTTTTTTTCTTCTTCTTTTGTTATCTGATTTTAGATTTATAGCCCATGGGTGAGTGGTTTCACTCGTAAAATTTGTTTCATAAAATGATGCGCCAGGAAGAACAAAAATAAAATAAAATAAAATAAAATACATATTTATAACGCCTTATGGTTTTATTTATATTTGTTGTAATATTTATAGGACGACTTTGACGAACATGGAATTCGACGAGATGAGTCTGCAGAACCGACGTCGCGCAGAACTGAACAAATTTATATTGAACCGGGTAAATTTTAATTTCCTCCTTAGTTTTAAATGCTCGGTTTTTAGAGTCTACCGTTTAATTTTACAGCGTCAAATGTTAATACCACTTATCTTTGAACGATAATAAGTAGCGTCATTTAATGATATCAAAATGAAATTAAAATGTTAACGAAGAAAGTTTGTCGAGGGATTCTTTGTGCGTTAATGGCTCGAGTCCCTTCGTCAAGTTCTCCCTGCACTTATTACTCGGATCATTGGAAAAATCCTGAGTTGCGAACTAGCTGGTGGCACAATTTGCAATGCCAGGGATCGGGTAGAAAGTCTCATTAATGGAACGTTTATTTCGCCCAATGAAGGCGAGAACTTTAGCCGAAGAGGTTTGAGGTGGAAGAGGAAAGTCAGAAGAAGAAGAAGACAGTGGTCGGGGCTGGCAAGAAGGGTGAGGGGGGGGGAGAACGTTCCTCCGGCCCAAGATTCCACTCGGTGATAGCGCGCAAAAGTTGCGGACGCTTTCAAAGAATAATTCATCGGCCATCAGGCGCGCTGAAATTCATGACACTGCGAGTTGTCGTCGTTGGTCTTTGGAAGTGTAACATTAATGTAAGTTTCTTCTGCCTCTTGTAACGAGGCAAGCTGGCAACCTAGAAGGCGAGACTTGATTCGCGGTTTCGGTCTGACACCAATGGGGCTCTTGTGGCTCGTTCCCCCCGTCGACTCTCCCTCTGCCATTCCACTTCAACTCGCTCTCCTTTGAGAAAATAGTTGACTGTGCAAAATATCATTTCCCTATAGAACAATGCACACACACACACACACACACACACGCAAATAGCGCAAATTTACTTTGTTGATTTTTCATCCGTGCAATGAATTAAAGGCACGAGGCATTGAATTAATGAAACAACTGACATTATTAATATCATTTATTTCCGGTGGTTATTAATTTGACGATAACGATCTCCGAGGTGGAATTAATTTTTTACTTTTACTTTAATAAAGTTTCTTATTGGTAACAGAATCTGCTGAGGTCGAACCATTAGAGAATTTGAACACGAAAACCATGAGAGACATTGCGGAAAAAGACAAAGACAATTTTATTAATGTTCAGTATAAAATGACGGCACCCTCTGCGGCAATCGATGAAGGTGGAGAAAACGGCGATGAAAATTCTCGCGAACAAATGAAAAGTGCTGCAGAAGAATGGATGCATATTGAAACACGATTGCTGAAAGGAGACGGGGAGTTCGACGAAAAAGTGGAAGTAAATATGATTATTGAAATTCATTCTCAACGCAACTTGTAATTATGATTATGCCTTAATAACCTCTGGCGGCGAATCGCGAGCTATAATTATCTCTGCGCGGATTTTCGTTTAATAATTCAATTAAGTAATATATCATTATTTAATGTTATTGATCGATATAAGATATTCAGAGGTTTATGTTGAACAACGTTTACGGATTAAAAGCAAACCAATAAGTTTTTGACTTTATTCGCCGTACGGCTCTTAAATATTAGTTTCAACGTATTTGTTTATTCAATGTAATGAAAGCACGTGACATAAAAATGGATTAGATACTGTTTCAGTAGAATTTGCATCTTCTAGCACAATGGGGCTTTATGGATCTGTAATAATTTATAGGAAATACCAATACCAACAAATCAGGAAGAAATGTTGAAGCTTTTTAGGGAAGTGGTTTATGAAGCTACGGTGTACAGAGCGTTGTACAAACAGTGGATGGATACTCTTGAAAAAGTAAACTATATTTACGAAACTTGCAGAATAATTTATAATGGAGCTAAGTCAACATTTTGCAATAAATTACAATAGAGACAGGATTTATTGTTCAATCTATTACATTCCGCTGTAATAGTTTAGGAAATTATTTTTTTACTTTATAAGCGTCTTGCTTGAAAATGCATATAAAAATGCATAAAAGTGAGAATAATCGTTATGAATTTTTATCCCATAGAAACAGAAACAAATAAAACAGATCATGGAATCGATCGCTTTCGGGGAAATCCCCGATACAACAGATTTTATATTTACCAATTTGAATATCAATCTTGAATCTGACGTTGAGATAAACTACGAGGAATTTCCTTTGATGCATCCAGCACTGGAAAGCATGACATACAACAACATGCTCCTTTATTTCAATTTGACCGACAAACCAGAAGCAAACATAAAGGATGTTGGAATAAGAGGGCAAAATTTAAGATGCAAATAGAGGAGCCATCCGGGACAGTAACAATATTTTTTGAATCATATAATTACGTGATGAGTTTCTTGATCTTATTGAAAAAAAACAGCGTTATTTTCCATAAGAATTGTTTGTAAAATAAAAACATAGACCAGCAAGAAATTTTGGATTTAATTTTATTTCTTATCTTTTTTTTATAATTTATGTTCTTCAAATTAATAAAATGTATAGGCGTTTAATTTGATCCCCCTAAACCAAGATTAATTCTAGAAATAATATTGAACGATTTTACTTTATCTTACATCACTGATTAAATTTCATTTAATATCTAATCGACAATCTATGTCGAATAATATTTACTTTACAATAGGTATTTGTAAATATTTAACAGAGGTAAATAGAGTTACATAAATTAAAAATGAAATTAAAAAATTGCCATTTGTGTCGGTAACGGTAAATTGTCGTGTCCAATCTGATTTTATTATACGAACTCAATAAAATGATTTTCAAGTATTATAAAGATAGAAATACCAATGTAGAGAAAAACTTGAATTGGCAGATAGTTCGATAGATAGACAGATGGCATATGTAGATCAATATAAATACAAATTGAAAGTAAAAGCAAACTTCGCAGAAGATTTATACTTGTATCCTTAATAAAATGCCTTTTTGCTTCGCTCTAATGCGCCTTTTATTTAGTGTACTAATCAATACTTATTTGTGTCAAATAACATTTGATTACTTAACAGAAATAAATTTCATTTAGACTGACTGAATCCTGAATGAAAACTTTTTCCATTAAATTATAGCGTAGTTTAGACTGTGAGCTTTTAATTAAACAGATAATCTTTTTTTCTTAATCGAAGGTAGAAGGTAAATATACGGAATAAATTCGAGCATTTGAAATCAACCAAATTGTTTAGAACAATTTTTAAATATTCATATTTTCTTATCAAAGTCAAGAAGATTGGATAATTTGAACAATTTATTGTTGAAATCTTTTGAACCGAATTTAGATTCAATCCAATTTTGTCGAAAATTAAAAAATAGTACAAAAAGGATATTTCTATCGACGTAGGAGACAACATTCATTCGAGGATATCCGGAACTCTAATATGAATATAAACTGATGAGATACGTATGTGGGTTCGGTTATTTCGAATCAATACCTTGTAATAAACATTTTCGAATATTCTCATGACAGAAAATTTGACCTGGTTTAAATATTAATAATAAATTAAAATTGTTGCTGTTAATACAGTTAATAGAAAATTTTAACGTTTCATTGAAATTTTCTAATAAAATTTAAGCAAATGAACTTTTAAAAGGAAACAATTTCATTTAATAATTTTTTCTCTAAAAATATGAATATCGAGAATAAATATTTTATCGAAATCGATGTGCATTGTAAATATAATACCCAATAATTTGTCATTTATTTATCAGTAATGAAATGAATACCGTTGTCTCGACAAATGAAACTAATCGACTAAAATAATTCAGAGAATTGTAATGCAGAGAAATACATATACTCAGTTTTATTTGTACTCAATTAGTATCAATTAATTTTTCGTTGTATAGTATTTAAATTAATTTGTTTCAATAAAGGCAAGTTGTCGTTGAATTCAAATGCGAATTGAATAATATACGTATTGCTGGAGAATCTTGATTGTTTATTTTCATAATAAATACATAAAAATTGTTTTATACAATTATCTTTTAATATTAAAATAATAGAAACCATACTAATTACAAAATGTGTATTTATAAAGTTTTTCTCTGTTCTTTTTATGCTCGTTTGAAAAGTAATTGCGGGAATTCTTTAAACAAAAAATCGGACACAACAGTGATGATGATATAATGTAGTTAAAGGTTAATTTATTTCATTCTTTTTTTTTCATTTTGCATATCCAATTTTAACGGCCATAAAAAAGCTATTTAATTTTGATTGTCACCATTTCTTTTCGCATATCTTTTATCGTCGAGTTTACGATTTTGAGTTCCTTTTACTGTCTCATATACGTCATATTACATTTTATTCTTCTTTTGCATTACCATAATTTATTAATAAAATGTTTTAATATTAGTTTAAGACTTGTGGAATTTTCAAGATTTCGTGTCGATCGCTCAAGAAACATGACTTTATTTTCACTGTACGACATTTGTTCCATTGATTTAATATTTATTATTACAAACGAGTAAACGATTTACAATAACGAATGAATAATTTAATAATGAATAATTTGACTACATTTTAAAATATAATTTTTTAAGTAAAGAATTATAAAAGAGATTTTCGCATTTTATTTTGTTTAACAAAAGTTAATAAAACGACAAATGAGTAATTCTATTAGTGTTTCAATGAAATTGTTGAAGTGAATTTTAAAACAACTAAAGTGTATTAAAAAGCGTTTATTGAAAATATTTGAAAAAGTAATCTTTTTGAAAAAAACATGTGTAAAAAATGAAGGGAATTGTTGTTTATGTAAAAATATTGTTTTCATTAAAACCGAAGGAAAGTTATATAAATGGTCTGTTTTCGAGTGAGCTGAATTAATACAACAGTAAATATATATAATATATATATCTGATTTATTAAACGCATAGATTAATACAAAATATTTTGAACTATTTATAACTGAAAATATTTATTCATAATTTAGCATTCGGCAATATTTTACAATGAACTTTAATTTATAAAATTTTAAACCAAATGTATAAGATAAATGTGTATAATCATAATTATACACGATGAATTTACGTAAAATAATTAATTAATAATTTGATACATAATTGATAGGCAAATGTTATTCGGGAACAACGTATTTCCTTTTATACTTTACTTTATTTTTAACACGGTTGTAGATAAATACTACTATTAAATCTGAAAGAGATCTCAATTTGCCTTATTTTCACATTTTTCGTCATTCTCTTTTGTCAAATATGATTTTCTAATTAACTTTTTTGTATAAACTCAATTTTCAATATTCAATTAACGATCAATTTTAAAGGCAATGTATTTAATAAAGGCTTCATTTTTTTCACATTCATAAAGTTATTTATTAAATATATTTACAAATTCAAGATCGGAAATTTACTCTCAATCTTTCCTTCTCTCTCTCTGTCTATCTCTTACAGAATATGTTGATGACAACTTTACATGGAAAAAAGAAGTCTACATATGCCTTGCGCATAGTGCCACAGCTGTACTCGCGCGCGGGTCAGTTATGGAATTGGTAAGGGTAGAAATTGATCGTGCCATGACCATGGGTGTAACGCATGGAATTGATCTGGGCCTGACAGTGTGATACGTCGCTCTCAGATCCACCATAGGATCAATTTCTAATATCTAGGGTCGAATTTCTATCGGTTCGAAGGGTGCACTTAATATTTCCTATCAAATTAAATTTGACTCCCTTTGAATCAGAAGGTTAATCATTTTGTAATCAAAATTCATAGGGGGAACTTTATAAACTTTTATCTGTTTTTTTTTTTTCATTTTTCGATGTTCACATTCTAAAGTCGTTTAAAAAAAAATTTGATACAACATTTTTCTGTACGATAACGTCGAATCAACTTTGTCAACAATCACGAATAAACTTTAAAAAAGCGTAAAATTGCTTTTCAACCATAGTGTAAAACACGATGTACCTTCAGGATAATTAAAAAAAAGTACCATGCCGCGTGAAAAAAAAAAAAAAAAAAAAACGAAAAGGTGTAAGTCGAAAAAAGAAAAACCCTTATCAAAAGCCGCGAAAAAATGTGTTACCGAGTTGAAGCCTAAGCTAAACAACTGAAGTGAGGTATCTCTCGTAACTATCAGTGTCGCGCAAAAGCTCGGAAGCATGTCGGCGCCCTCGCAACTCGTGGAGGACAGACGTTGAAATCGTCGCCGAGGCGGAAGTTGTGTGGCGGAAGGCGCGTGCGCCTCTTCTGCACAGCGGAAATACAGTCCGACCGGAGCTGCCACCAAGCCTTCCACGCTCCTCCAGTATTAGTTGATGTCAAACTCCAGTACCAGTACTGATACGGTACTCCGGTACTCCGGATCCTCGGTACGGATTCTCAGGAAATGTTCGGCGTCGCATCTCGCACGACGATTAGTGACAAATTTGCAAAACTTCATGAATTTTCGTCGTCAAATTACCGTCCTTTCGCAACGTGATTAGTTTTCGCGAAGTTCGCGACTTGCGAAGGAAAAAAGAAAAAAGAAAAGAAAAGAAAAAGATTCGCCACCAAACTTTTTCGCGAGGATGCAACAATTGCATCGCGACGTCAGGTAGTGAAGTGTTGCAATTATTCCGGTCGGTTTTTTTATCTCGATCCATTGTTTTATGTACTTAATTATTTTTTCGTTTGCTTTCGGTGAATTGGTGGCACTCTGTTTTCAATGGATCCGCAGATGTTCGAACGCGTAAACGACACGCCGTGGGATCCGTTGTTGCAGCCGTTGCTGCTTCTACTGTTTGTCGCAGCTTTTGTTTTGGAAAAATGAATGGCGATGGTTTTTCGGTTATATCCACTGGAACCGTGTGGTGCGTTTTATTAACAGTTGCGACGAGTTCGTCGATCAAGTTTCCTTTTCACAGTGTAATAGAGTACCTGTGGAATGATATAGAAAGTAGAAAATTCGAGTGCATTTCTTTGCAATTGAATTGACTTTCTGACCGTTTAAGTTGCAAACGGAAAGAACTTAAATTCAATTTATGATTTTACCTCATTCTTCTTTTTCAATTTTATTTCCTTTTTTGTAGAATAATACTTCGAACTACGGCGTTGTTTCGTATTTTGTTTTAATACAAAAATACACTTTAGCAATATTTTAAATTAAATATATTCAGAAACTCCGAAATACAGATAAAAGTTTCTAATTTTCTCTCTCTATTTATTCCTTTTCTTCATTGAACTGAATAAATGAAATTAATAATACTGCTAATTGTTTAATTATTATGATTATAATTCGATACACATTGAATTATTCAAAAAGTTAGTTCGGAGTATTATGTAAAAGATCGAATATACTAATTTCTGTTTCAATTATTTTTAATTAATGAACGGAAACATATTTCGAAAGTTGCAATCAATACTTGGAATGCTTTGCAACAATCATAAATGCAAACTATAACTTTTTGCGTAATACACAAAGCTAACATTTTACAAGAAAATAGAAATAGAGTATATCTTTTAAAAAAACAAGAACTGTGAAATGTATTTGTTTCGCTGTTTTCTTTATATCAGAGTGCTCAGATGCATTCTCAGTTAAATTATGCTTTAAAATTAGTATTACCTTGAAAAGAATGTCGAAAAAATATGCTTGAAAATTTTATATAACATTGAAAAAAAAAAACAAATGATAAATCAGTATTTTATAAAACGTTAAAAGCATGGATGAATACACAGTCACATCTTTCGCAATCTCCGTTTGTTATATTTAATATCTAACGTTGCTACGAGCACTATCCAGATTGCTGCCGACGCAATCTATTTTTCTCGACGAAGCTATTGCGATATCATTTGTGAAACTTTCGTATATCCAAATGGTAATAAATTCAACGAATCAGAGGGTGTTATTTCGTTTTAAGAGTCAATAAAATTATCAATGTTTCGGTAAACGTGATAATAAATGAAATGCCGAACAAATTTGCCGTTCATTTTTCCAAACAGAAAAAATCGGATAAATCGGCTGTCGAAATAGCATAGTCACTGATAGCGGGAATAATACATTTTGGCTTAGTTCCTTTTTGTTAGGTACCAACTGCGTTTACAAATTAATCGAGTGATTGTAAATCGGTGTTGATATAAAACGCTCCGCCTCTTTTTGATTGGACGTGACTTTTGCTGTTGTCGGGAAACCCGACTTGCATATAACAGTCGTGGCAATGAGATACGTTGACATGAAAGTGTACATAATGGCACTGGTTGATTTTGATGGTATACAATATTGTTTATATCTCGCTTGGTGACTATATCGAGCGTTGCATTAGTACACATTAATACAATTACACCGCATTAGCGCACAATAACAATTTCGAATTTAGCGCGAGCGAAATGGTATTTAATCGTTTCGTAATCAAATTAATACCTGACATTTTTTTAAATATTCTAATTTTCTTTTCTTTTAATTATTGTTAATCTTTGTTCGAATAAAGCTTTTTGCATTTTTTACGGCATGTAATTTTAAATAGGAACTTGACAGCGTTAAAGAATGCATTTTAAGTAGTATAAAGTATATGTTGTCAAGCATGAGCATTTCGCGTAAAATTTGTAAAGATGTGTAATTTTCTTTGCAAAATTATTATTCTATATCTAAAATTAATATTTTTTATAAATTAGAAAGTATTAGAAACATTGTTTTCAGTAGTGTAAAGTGTATTCGGTCAGGCACTTCTGCAAAATTTATCGTCCTTTTTTGTAATTCCTTATTTTATCTTTATTTACTTTCTCTTATCCGAAATTGCCATTTATCAGAAAAATTGCATAAAATATGTGTTAAGGAATCGATTTTAAGTAGTATAAAGTATATATTATCAGCCATAAGCAATTCGCGTCCAATTTGTAAAGATGTATAATTTTCTTTGCAACTTTATTACTATATATCTAAAATTGATATTTTTCATAAAGTTTAAAGTATTATGGAAACTGTTTTCAGTAGTGTAAAGTGTATTCGGTCAGGCGCTTCTGCAAAAATCATCTTCCTTTTTCGTAATTTTTGATTTTACCTTTATTTACTTTGTCTTATCCGAAATTGTCATTTATCAGAAAAATTGTATAAAAAATGTGTTAAGGAATCGATTTTAAGTAGTATAAAGTATATATTATCAGGCATAAGCAATTCGCGTCCAATTTGTAAAGATGTATAATTTTCTTTGCAACTTT
>JABFQA010002894.1:0-10525 GCA_022817065.1 Probaryconus sp. ZL-2020
TCAAATAATTTATTTTTGATGAGTATATTATTGTGAAAAATTGAATGTTACAATTTGTGTGTTTTGAAATGAAAATCTAATTTGACAGTCTGATACCGTTGTACGGATTGGTTCGTTGGCCTCCAAATGATTTCATTACCATTTTCGTAATATTCTACTTTGGCAAACAAGTTGATAAATGAGGTTTTATGAATAAGACGCATTTTCTAAAGTCAAATAATTTAATTTAATGTAAAATACATTAATCACATTCCATGATATCTTTATGTCCCCATGGTAATGTATCTACAGAATTTTTTATTATAAAACGTTTATCATCATGGGAACTTAGTGCTATTTTTTCATCACAAACTGTATATACATTATGAAGCTTAGTCTTTATTAAATTTTGTTTTCTTTTTAACTCGCACTCATTCTCCAAGCAATCAATATAATCATTAAATGTAATTGTTTTATTAACTACATTTGTTTTTACACCTTTTGCTCGCTTTTTCTCCTTCATACCTTCTACACGTAATGCATACATTTTGGATCTCAATCCAACAAATTCACTGACAATCTTACCACTGCATTCATCTTTCATTAAACCTAAAACTTTTTTATTAGCGCGTGGTAAAAGATAAACATTATTTTCAGGATAATCACTGGTGTCGAACATGTGAATATCCCGCTTAATATAATCATATACATTTTTACACTTAATTTCATAAATTAAACTATCTGTGTCGGTATAGAGTACTTTAGCATCATTTTGAAAATTTGGAAACATGTAATCATAATGAAAAGAATATAATAATGTTTTGGAAATGTCTAAAATACACATACCAATATAAATAGGTTTATCTACAGTTACAGAGAGAGGCTTCATTTCTATCGCGATCAAGTCTTCGTCGAACGTAACGTAACGATGGAAATTTGGTTTCGATATTAATGCTTCAGCTCCGTACCTTCCTTCCCATTTTGTTCTTAAATAAACATTACGTCTATTTAACGTATTTTCGAGACTCTTCCCGTAGCATGAATTATTTAAAAGCTTAAACAAATTACGGTGGAATTCTGAATTTGCTTGTTTTCTTAACTCAGTATTAAGATCTATGTACGACTTTAACCAAGGAGACTGGTTGAATTTTAAAACGCGATGAATTTTTTTAATTAAAATACCACACTGAGAAAAATAATTTTGTTGAATCAAACAAATCATTTTGTTAAATGAATCTAGTTGTTATAACGAAATATTTCTTTATAACTACCAAAAATTTGGTAGATATTACGAAACTATTTATTTCAAACAACTAAATTATTTCGTTGATTAATTTAATAAATTCAACAAAATCATTTAGTCTTATATACTAAATGCGACTTTGTGATACATATCCGATAGTTTTGGTTATTAAAACCAAATGTATTTTGTTGATTTTACTAAATCAAAATTTCAAAATATTACGCACACGCATGCGCGGCCTTAATGTGAAAACTACGGAATAGCTCTTCACTTAATTGCTCAATTTTTTTTCGGACATCGTGTTTGTTTTGACAGAGGATTAATTGGAGATAAAAGAAATAAAATGTAAGTATCTTAGTTTTGTATGCTGTATAAAATTGCTTAGTCCTTACACATTGCTGTTAATGTGTAATAAATGAAGAAAATTAGTTACACGATTAGTTACGGAAGCGTAACGTAACCTTTTTTTATAGGTTATATTTATAGTATATTTGTCTGTGGTGAAAATTTTCTTAGATATTTGAAAATTGTATTCTTGTGTTTTTTTTTTGACAGTTGAACGTTAAAATTTCTACACCAGACGGATAATCATGGCAGACACAATGACAGAACAATGTTTGAGAAATTGGGGCTTCTTGGATTTAATAGAACCCTTTAAAGGTTATTTTCATCAATGATAGTCATAAAAGCTCTATTATTATTATTTACTTTATATATTGTTCTATATAAATATATATATTAAATTTGAATAGATCATAAAATTGATTTTGGAGTATTCGTCGGCTTACCTTCTAATGTAGCATATTTTGAAAAGTTAGTTGGTCCAATTGGCACAAGAATTAAACTTGAAAAAAAAATAAACGAGTTAATAATTTCGAACGACAGCTCCAGAGAAGTGGATAGCAATGAAGAAAATAACCCTAATTTTGAAAATATTGAATTACTTGACACAACACCTACAGACGAGTTTATTGAAATAGAAAATTTAAATTCTAATCAGAAGTCTTCTGATAATATAGTAATTGAGATGAATGAAAGTTTGAATAATGATTCATTAGATGTTGATAGAAATGAAGGAGCAAAACGAAGGAAAACATTCTTCGATAATTTTGATTTAATAGTATGTCTGATTTAATGTTTGATTTAATTTTTTTTTAATTATAAATTTCTATTTATATCTTTTCACGTAATATTTCAATTCTCCCTTTAATGGTATAATTTTTAACGTATCTAAGTTGTATCCGTAAATTCAATGTACAGGCTCAATTTTATGTCTGTATAAATATTTATTAATATTGTAAATGTTTCTTGTAGAATTTGAGAGATTTGTTAACCGAGTCACCGGAAGGAATATGCGTATTAACTACTTATGAAAAAGAGAAATCATTTGATCGTTCTTTACGTAAAAAGTTTGTTGGAACAGTTATAAATACTTTGTTGAGAAAATTGGTTCTATGCAAATCGTAAATATATTATATATTTTAATATTTTTTTAAATTTATTATTGATTATAATATTTATTATACAATTTATGAAATATTTTATTACAGAGACAATTGTAATAATTATATGAAAAACCATCATTTTCAAATATTAGCGCGTAAAACTAAGGAATTATTTCCAACAGAACAAGAGGAAATTTATTATATTCCACCATTCAAAGATGGTCAACATCAAAAAATTTCTAAAGGAAAATTCGTTGATAAATACAGAAATGAATTAAAAGGATATCGTCCATCTAAATTATTTGTTACTAAAAAATCTAAATCTACTGAAAGCAATATTGATACCCAGACAAAGACTATAATTCCAAATGATAAATGTAAGATAATTATTAGGAAATAATACTTTTTATTAGTATTTATAGTAATACTAACATTTTGTTAATATTTGTTTTATAATATTAATAGGTTATGAAGTTTGTAAAACCCATTTTGAATGGCTGCAACATAATTCTACTCCATGGTCAAGTGTTCTTCATCACTGGAATGAAAGCAGAAAATTTCGAGAATTGAAATTTCAAAATTATCAAACTGTTCAAGAAATATTTGATGAATGGCCAGTTTTGAAACAAGCTCAAGGGTATCAATTGGTGAATAATTGGACTTATTAATTTGAATTTCATTTTAAAAATTACATACATGTTTGTGTTTTTTCATTTTTGACAAATTTTATTTGTTTTGTAAAAGTTGTAATAATTGTATAAATAATTTTTTCAGATAGAAGAAGATTTCAAATATAAATTTGGAGATTGTTTGTCTTTATATGCCGAGTGGCCTAATTTTGCTAAGAAGATAGTAATTTTATTGAAAATTAAACTATCGCTTAAAAAACACATACATATTTTGGATTTACTAACAACTGCAACAGATAGTATATATCCAAATTTTTGTTTTGTATATAAAGAATGCTTTATCACTTCTATATAACAAATTACTTTCTACAAAGAACGATAAATTTCAGAATTATTTAATATATAAAAGTATTGTATTTTACAGAAACAAGAGATATTATAATATTATTAATGTTGGCTGAATTGTGTTCTCCAACGTCCAAATTGAAAACAGTAAAAGGATTTTGGAAACCATCCATCTCAGATTCGACGAATGGTTTTGTTTTACATGTTAAGGCAAGTAACGCATAATTCATAAACTATACGAATTCGTAAAATGGAATAAAAATTCATGTTATTATATTAATTAAATATATAAAATTTTAAAACAGACTTCTGCACTTTTCGAAGAGGAAATTGAAAATCAAAAATCAATTAATAGAAAATACGGTGAAAAACTGCAACCATTCATCGTCATTGTTGGGAGTGATCTGAGCAATATTACTGCCTCATATGTGGTAATTGATGATACCAGGTATTCCGTCGAAAGTACTCTGAAAGCTGTTGACGTTTGTTTTAAAGCACATCATGTTTTAAACGCAAAGTATGGTATACAGTGTGAACAAATTTGGCTTTTACTGCAAAAAGTAATATATAAAATGACAACGAAGTGGGATAAAACATTGATTAATGTTACTTCATTGATAGCACAACTTGATCAGTTGAATTAAATTCGTAATGCTGTGATAAATAGTAACTCGATAGTCACTCCAGAAAAATTCTCCTTCATGTCAATACGGTGTGCGTTTATGAAAAATATTTACTTTCTTTATTATATTTGTGTTACTTTTATTGTAATAAAAGGAGAACAGAATAGGAAAAACATTTAATATTGTTCGCCGTTAGTAGCATGATTTTATAAGTTTAATTAGATTTTATATACTACGAAAAGTAATCACTACAGAGAAAAATTCTCTTTTATATAAATACGTTGTTCGTTAACAAAAAATATTTCTTTTCTTGTATGTTTCTTTTTCGTATTACTTTAATTTATTTTTATATCTCTTATTGGAAGGAAAAGTTACATTTAACCCTTCGAATACACACCTATTTCTATTATTTTTAACTGGTGCATGGAAAAGTCACGCTAGTATCCCGTTTCACTGGAATCTGTTAGATCCACAGTGTACTCGAAGAGTTAATGAAGACTTAATTTACTGCTTATAAATAAGCTGATACTAGTTACATAAAGTACAAAATTATCACTTTAAAAATGGAGCAAAATATTGCTTTACTAATTACTAAATTATACAGTAATTGTAATTTTTCTCGTCAAGATGTTCAGGACGTTATAATATACGTTGAAGATTTCACTCGATCGGTAGTTGATTCCCTGCAGAAGAAAATAGTACAAAAAATTAGCACTCGAAATCCTCAACAATTAATTACAGTTGAAATAAACGAAATATTTGATCATTTTAAGAATCCATTTGCTCAATTCAATACAGATTGCAAAAGAATAAAGTTTCTTAAAGAAAATAATTATTATATTGAACCTGAATCGTACATTATAGGGCAGACTATGATAACAAAAAATGTTAAAGGTTCTTTACAATTAATGCCTAAAGATATCACAGGTCAATGTATTCCAATTACGAAACTTCTTCAAACAATTTTTGAGTTGCCAGAAACATTGTCCATTGTTTTACAGTATGTAAATAATTTATATATTGAATCAAATGTTATTACACATATTATGCAAGGGGAACTTTGGCGAAATATCCTAAGCAAACTTACTGATGCTTTTGTATTACCAATAATTATATATTTTGATGAATTTGAAACTGGGAATCCGCTTGGAAGTCATTCAGGAGCACAAAAATTAGGAGCAGTTTACTTATCTTTACCTTTCATACCTCCAGAATTCCGATCAAAATTAGAAAATATTTTTCTTATTGCATTGTTTCAAAGTATAGATCATAAAGAATTTGGAAACAGTTCAACATTTCAACCGATTTTACAAGATTTAATAAAACTAGAAACTATTGGATTTATTACAAAATCTGGATTCAAATTAAAATTTGTTTGTATTTTAGTAACAGGAGACAATTTAGGGGTTCATCAAATATGTGGCTTCAGTCAAAGTTTTAAAGCGCACTATTCATGTAGAATTTGTAAAATACATTCTATTAATTTACAAAAACAATTATATGAGGATCCGTCATTGCTACGTACTATAGAAGATTATACAGAGGATGTAAAGAGTGGAATCTCAAAAACTGGCATTACAGAAAGTTGCATATGGAATAAATTGCCTTCCTTTCACGTTACAAAAAATATTGCAACTGACATTCTACATGATATATATGAAGGAGTTTGTCAGTATGACATGTCAAAACTTATTTTACACTTCTTGAAAAAAAAATATTTCACTCTGGATATTTTAAATAACAGAATTGGGGCTTTTGATTATGGCTTAACGAATTCAAAAAATCGCCCACCACTTATTAAAATAGATAAACTGAAAAATTTACGTTTAGGTTATTCTGGATCTGAAAGTGCAATTTTTGTTAAATTTTTTGGATTAATAATTGGCGATCGTATTCCAAAAGATGATGAATACTGGGAATTATACATTTCATTGCAAGAAATAATAGAATTAGTTACATCAGAGTCTTTTACGTTAGAAACTACAATTCATTTGCAAAACCTAATTACTGAACATCATTCCTTATATTTAAAATTGTTTCAAGACACATTAAAGCCTAAACATCACTTGCTTCTTCACTATCCGCGGATTATGCGATTAATAGGACCATTAATAAATGTCAGTTGTATGCGTCAAGAAGCAAAGCACCGTAGCTTTAAAATATCTGCACATGTCATAAGTACAAGAGTAAACTTGCCGAAAACATTATCAATAAAACATCAGTTAAGTCTCTGTTATCGTTTTTTTAATAAAATAGGATTTAAATCTGTTGTTTCTGTTTTTGGCCCACCACTTACTATGCAATCCATCTATGCTTTAAACAATTATAATGATTTTAAATCACTGGTACCTACAGATGCAGTAATAGTTTCTTGGTATAAAGTAAACAGCATCATCTATAAATTAAATATGATTGTAGATGTTACTTGTAATGACATAATGCCATATTGGGCAATCATTAAATTAATTTTTCACGATAGAAATAAACAGACTTTTTTTATTCTCCAAAACTTAATTACGATAAGTTTTGATGATCATGTTTTCGGTTACAATGTGCAACCCGTGCATAATTTTATATGTATTCATTTCGACCAATTAAAAAATAAATTTCCAAACAGTATTGTCACTTCTGTTCATGGTGAAAAATTTGTTCTTCGTTACTAAATAAAGATTTTAAAACACATATATGTCTCTGATAATAATTTATTATAACATCACCAAACTGGCACAATTTTCTCTAATATAATGTGCGTATTATTTATATTAATTTTTCAATTGTTAAGTTATACGTAATTCATACACAATAATTATACATATTTTAAGACAAAAAAATTTTTTTTTAATTATCCTTATATTTAAAAATAGTAAAATAACTTATTAATGAATTATTATATACCGTTATATTTCATAATATTTATTTTTACAATATACCATAGAAATTTTTAAAAACATTCTTTAATATTTAATTTAGTTATAATTACCAAATTCATTTGGTTATATTTACTAAATAACATCCACAATTTATTTGGTAATTTAAAAGAAATATTTTAGTTGAGTTTACCAAAAGGACGTTCAAATTTTACTAAATCATATAACCAAATAATTTGGTTATATCAAACAAATATTTAGTAGCATCTTTACCAAATGTTTTTTAACCTTAGAATTTGGTTGAATCAACCAAAATTTGGTTGATTCGACCAAACCATTTTCTCAGTGTACAAAACAATTATCCTAAGGACTTCATTGAAAAACATATTAACATGAGATTTAAATCCATCAATGATAATATTTCTTATTCGAAGTTTCTTATAGAAATAGCCTCCCATGATGATTCTCGTAGACTCCAGGAGGACCTTTACTTGCTTGGTGGCTGGTGCGATATGAACCTCATGTCACTTAACTTGGAAAAGTGCTTTGTCATAGAATACTCGGGGAGAAGATCGCTTCAATCTTTTCCTTACGAGATTATTGTTTTTATTCTTGGGCACGTGGAAAGTATTACTGATTTGGGAGTCCTCTTTGACAGGGTCCTTAACTTTTCTAGACATGTCTCTGCAATCAGCAACAGGTCCTTTAGAAGTCTTGGCTTTAATGTGCGCAATTCCCGCCAATTTACCTCCCCCACAAATTTAATTAGATTTTGTAACGCGTTTGTGAGACCTATTTTTGAATATTGTGCTACAGTTTGGTCACCATACACTGCTCAATCCATCAGAACATTGGAGGTGATCCATCACAAATTCTTACGTTAGTTGGCATTCAAGAGGGGAGAACCCATGGCTTTTCATGACCATGATTACTCAGATTTGCTGAGGGCCACTGGTCTTCGTACACTTCAAGCACGCAGGCTAATCATGGACATCAAATTCCTATATAACATACTTCACTGCTCAGTTGACTGTCCCGAGCTATTGTTTGCCGTTGGCCTGAGAGCCACTCAACGTTCTACTAGGGTAACCCATTTTTTCGCGTTGAAAACGTACTCCATAGGTTACTTTTATAACAGCTCTCTTGCAAGAATAGCCAGAGAGGCTAATGCAAACTTTTCTTCCCTGGACTTATTCCATATGGATACTTTCATCCATGAGCTTGGCAGATGGTGGATGCGCTATCATAAATGTTTTGCTGTCGTCTTATGTTATTTTTCCTTTCGGTCGGCATCTGCTGTAAAAACTGTTTCTCTTAATTCTGGCTTAGTTGTTCGTTTTCTTTTTTTTTTTTTTTTACATCAGCTGATAATTTTTAGTGAATGAATTTGTTCTTAGGTCTGTTATCTTGATACTGCAGCTTTGTATTTGTTTTTTTTTATGATATCATTGTATAAATTGCTTATAATTACCGTATATCTATTATATGAATTTTTGTATGAATTTTATATGTATAAGGGTATACCCCGTTTATGAATAAATAAATAAATAAATATTGACAACAATCAACATAATGACAATAGTTTTGATAATCTTATAACATTAGCATATTTTTTAAAATTTTCAGAAAATTGGGAAAGTTTTTGAAAGAACTAAATTTTACACCAATCTATAGTATTAATAATAAATTAAATTCAATTATTAAAAAAGGTAAAGACACATTAAATAAAAAACGCAAACATAATGTTATATATGAAGTTAATTGTAATGATTGCGATAAATGTTACATAGGTCCAACAAAAAGGGCTTTATAAATAAGATTGAAAGAACATAGTAACAATTATAAATTTGATCCAGACAAACACAATGTTATAACTCAACATGTGATGAAGAATGACCACATTACTAATTGGAATAATGTTAAAATTTTGGATCAGGAATGTCATTGGGCAAAAAGAAATATATCGGAAGTGTTATTTATTAACGCTAATGATAAAACGTTAAATGCCCAAACGGACACAGAAAAACTTAATCATATCTACGATAGTCCATTCTGAATTCGTTGCTGTCTCGATTTGTTCTGTTCCATTAATGTTTATAATATTCTCTAATGTTTTAACTGTGTGATTTACGTTAATTTTTTATATGGACATTATTTTTGATTTTGAAGACTTTCGATTTTATAATTTGTTTGACCAGTCAATGTATTAATTTATTGATTTTAATTTTTGACCATTTAATTATTAAATTATTGATTTTAAATTTTGACTGTTCAATGTATTAATTTATTGATTTTAAATTTTAACTTTAAATGTCTCCATATTTCATAATTAATTAGCTTTTACTGATTTCCTTTTAATTTCGTTTAACTTTCAATTAAAATTGACGATTGTGTTTGACAGTATCAAGTTTTGATTATTTTGATAATATTATGCCAACTTTATTTCCCGCTTTATTCTATGACAATTCATTCACTGTTAGGACGTTTACATTGACGAGGTGTAATTATTTAAACTTTAGGGTAAGTTTAGGAGAACTTACCCTAAAAATACCCCTAAGTCCTAAGTCTTAGGGGTATTTAGGGGTATTTAAATACCCCTAAGTCCTAAGACTTAGGGGTATAGCGCAAGGGGCCAGAGGTGTCTCTAAGACAATACGGCAGCGGAGAGTAGAGGGTAAATGGCTAGACAGCTCCATGTTAAAAGATAGGAGACGCGTCCGTCCATAATTTCGGCGAAACAGCTCTTTCGCCGCCGGTGGGGCAGGGGGATTCCCGATCTTCGCCAAAGATAACCGCAGAAATCGCGACACCACGTGCCGTCAAAGGTCACCTTCAGACGAACATTTAGAACTATTAACATTACTTTTTTAATGTTGTTCAATGGCCTTGCGGCTAAATGACCAGAACGTCACGCTGGAAACATAGGTTCGATTCCTACCTACCAGCAGAAATTTTTTCTTTATAAAATAACATCAATATGTGACGTCATCACAGTCTGTCCATAATTGTTAACATACTACTTTAATGGTTAATATCTTATTCCTACACTGAGAGAAATATGTTTAGTTGTTCGTACTATGAATTTAGTAAAAACTTGTATTTACTAAAATTTTAGTTGCTTTTAATAGTAAAAATTTGTAAGCACGATTAAAAACTTAGTATATTTTACTAAAATCATAGTTGTACAACGAGTATACTCATGAAATAGTCAAACCAAGTGCACAATTAAATTAATTAGTATGTACAACTAAAAATTTAGTGAAAGCTACTTTCAGCTAAAAAATGAGACTGAGTTTAAGGCAATCCGATTAAATGCCTCTTAGTAATATTATTTCAAAGAACCTTCAGATCCTCCAACTGGTGTTAATAATCAGCTATTCCTTCCGGTTGGCAC
>JABFQA010002895.1:0-10525 GCA_022817065.1 Probaryconus sp. ZL-2020
CTAATTAATAATTAGAAAATTTCATTTTGTAATAGAAAGAATTTAATTATTGTGTATGACAAGATTATTTCAGTAACTATAAAATTTATTTAATAAGAATGAAAAAAAAAACAAACAGTTTGTAACAAGTTGGTTTATGGAATGCTAGAATTTCAAGTTATAAACATTACTTTGCCATTAAATGCTGCAAGTTATTCTCAAAGAAACCACAAATCTTCAGATCGTGGCGTTTATAATTATCTCGTCTCATAATCAAATATTACTATAAAGTAACGATGTTAAAAGCGTACTCATTTCAAGCAAGAGATAAATCGTTTAACGCAAATTAAGATCAAATGCTGTGGTTATAACTGTAGAGAAGTTGAGGCAAAAAATTATTTACAAACATAAATTCGTTACAAAATTATTACGTTTTATTTAAGCATGTTTTAAATTATATGAAATGTTAAAACATGCGAAAACACGTATTGTTGCAATTTTGTTATCGAAAATTACTTCTTTTTTAAAGACAAAAAGAAATTTTTATCTCGAAGATTGAACAGTAATAAAAAGTCTACGTTACTTTTTATTGCAAATTCCAAGAAAAGTGTAAAGTGTAAAAAATTAGAAAAGTTATATGTACTATAACATTGTAGAAAAATTAAACGAAAGTCGATGGAAACACGACTGGATGACACTCCTGCGCAAAACATAAAGATTATAATTTATTAAGTGACTCGAATGATGCGCCAAAGTTTGATTCCATCGAACTTTCGTTTATCGAATCTTTGTTTGCGAAAATTGTATGAAATAATTACATAAACAAATCACACACATGTATTATACACCTTATAGTTTATAAGAACTACGTGACGCATAATGTAAAATAGCCGAAAATTGTGAATAAGCACAATGCAATTTAAGATAAGTGTTCATCGCTGAGCGACTTAGTTCATTGTGATAACAACATCAAGAAGTAACTAAATTACCGTCAATGAAAAATGTTGATTGATAATTAAATTATAAAAGAAAAAAAAAAAAATGTGGAACTGGGACTTTCGTTCAATTTCTTCAAACACCCTGGCTTACTTTTGTAACATATTTATGCGGTAAGTTTAATTCGGTAAAATCTGGTCGAGTAAAATTGTCGAACGTTGCTAATGTCAAGTATTACTACGTTCTCTCGTTGAATTTCTCGCGCGATGAAACCTTTCATTTGCTTCGTCACAATTTATCGTAGGCACCTAAGCATGTACCTCTAAGTGAACTTGGCAGTTGCAGGATGTACCGTTAAATCTGGCTGCTGTACGAGAACAAAGCTGAGACCGCTCAAATGACGTGTCCAAGGGAATAATTGACGACCGTGATCTCGCGAGATCCAACGTCTGCATCGCATGACCTGAAAATTGAGCTGGCAATGACTAGATCATATCTACCATTTAATAGCAATTAATTCGTACCGGTTGACTTGAGTGTAGGTTGTGAGTTTCGAAATAATTTAGTTTGGACATTTATTGGTACTCTCATAGAGTTCTCCATAACTCTGAAATTTTTTTACAAATTAAACATTAAATTTGTTTACGAAAATGTAAAATTATCATTTCACGGAAAGTTATGTTCCCAGCTTTTGAACTGTTAATTCGAATTACTTTTTTCATCAGATAAATAATTATACATTTAAATGTTTCCCCGTAATAATGAAACATTTAGTAGTTTTTTGTTCATCGAATAACATTTTCCTTTAATAAATTTGGAAATATTTTTGTAACTCACAAAAGTGTTGTAATTTGTTAGGATGAAAATTTATGTATTCGGATAGTACTGAATATTGACAGAATTTTTTTTTTTTTTAGAAGTCGTAACAATCGACTGAATCATATATATGAAAAAATTGACATAATTAACCATCATTACTACGATTTCTGTTTCAATTTAAAATGATTAATACGATTGCATTAATCGTATCATTATAAAGGCACTAATCTAAAATGTAAATTTCAAGATAAAAAAAAAATTACTTTCATCTATTTTAATGTTATACAAAATATGGTAATTTTGTTTTGATTGTTTAGTAGATGTAAAACACGGATTATATTTTTTTTACAGAGTTCTTTAACGTAAATACCCACATAAAAAAGAAAATTCCTTAAATTGCAATTCATGTTTTAAGCTTTTTATATAATTATCCATTCGTCTGATAAAATCTCTTTCAAGGAGACACCTGTTAAATGAACAAAAGTATGTCATTCTCAGTCTGTATTCCTCACGAACATTAAGATCTCTTCGTCAAATTCACAAAGTAACTATGAATACATTTCCACCTAAAAGCTAGTGAATACAAATAATAACTGTAAACGCTGAATCAAATACTAATCGTTCATGATTTTCATTTGGAGTCAATACGACCGCCAAATATGTCGTATCAAAACTATTTCATTTAATAACAACTTATAACATAATTAAGGACGCGTTTCTCAAATTTACCGTTCATTCACGTAATCCATTAGGTGCAAAATTGTAATGAGTCATGTTACGGTTTTTGTGCAATACTTCGTCATTTCTTTTGTTTGATTCTTTTGACTGACGGTTGAAGATTTACTTTATGGCGTGATTAATTTTAAGTAAAACGACGTGTTGTTTTAATTTTTTATGCAATGAGTTTTACAAGCGACGTGAAATGAATATTGGCCATTAAAAGTGAAAGAAAAGCATTATTAAAGTTGGATAAGAGTTATGTCTAAATTGTATACACGAATTAACATAATTTATTACAGAATAAAGGTAATTGTTTGTAATATCTTGGAAATAAAGACGCTGGAAAACTTTGTTCGATGAAACAATCATTTGCATAGATAGAATTTATTACCAATAACGTTAAATGCTGACTAATTAACAGTTTAAAATATATACTTTTTATGTACATATTTTTTGTAAGTTTATCATTTTTATATCATTAACTGCTTATGAAGTATTTCTTCTATGCAAAGCAATGATTATCGTTTCACAAATGGTGTATTTGTGATATTTTCTAGACAGTCTAATTGGTGCTGTCTAATACGAGAATACAATTGAGATGGTTAGACGGAAAGGAGTACGAGTCATTTTCTTGTATATTTCGAAGAACTGTCTTTTGTAGTTTCTAATCACAAATTACTCTGTAGGGGATACAAAAGAAAAAATCGCATTACAAAAAATTGCGCGTTTGAAAAGTTATTGCTTTTATTGCGACTAATAATTTCAGAAAAATAAAAATCCAAAGAATACATTAAAATATACAAATCCATTGTCTCCTATAGTCAACGAAAACCGCAAAAATATATTTGCATAAAACAAGGTACTGAACGAAGGAAGATAATTTTGGCATTTAAAACCACATAGGAATAACAATGGTATACGTACTAAAAATTGAATTCTGATTTGGAAAGTAGCTGTACGTATTATGCATGCGAATTACACATGTGAGACCTATAAATGTTGTCGAATCCTTTTTTTATGACAATTTTGTCCCAGATTTTGAACGATGACCGCATTCATAGTAACACATAACGCATTATAGAAGTAACCAGATCGTCAAGACTGGTTTCAGCAATTCTTCTGGCTCATTGCATCGCGCGATAACCAACCGTGTGCTAATTAAACTGTCGAACGGATGGGCGTCACTTTTTGCGTCCTTTTTTCAAGATCAATATTCAAACTATTACACGACATGATCTCTCCTACATTTGTTTGACACGCGCGTAAATTTTACGACGTAACAAACTTCTGTTCATTTCTTTTCTATTTATTTGTATCCATCGAATAATATTTGCACATAAATGTCTTATATCGCGTTATGACGTTGCGCAAGAAGAAAAAGATTATTTAATATATTGTAAAATATTATTTTATAAATTGAAATGGAATTTGCCTGACATCTTAAATAATAAATAGGATAAACGTCTTACCTGATCAACAAAATTATTAATCTGTTGGTATTACGTAACAGTCGTGGACACACACATCTTTGTCAAGGATGTATAATGTGCGAATCTGAAAAATTTTAATTGGTACCTGATACGTGAGAAATAATGAAGTGATTTGTATGATATTTATTGTGACGCCAAAGAATTCCACGGATAATCCCGAGGACAAGACAATCCTAATAAGTTTTCTACGTTTTGCATGAAATTTTTATAATTGGAAATTTTAACTTCCTACTATGTCGTTAATCAATTTCAGTTATTATTGTTATTAATAATAATGAAATGTATAAGCATTTTGTGAAATTACGGAATGTTGAATTAAAATATCAATGTTTTCTGTTAAGACATCAGTATCTGAAACGAAACTTTTGTTGTACCACTTTGGAACCCGGTTCTGAAAACAACGCATACAATTCTGTAATATACTTTTACTTTAACGAGAATATTATGTCTTCGCATTTAAACTGAAGTTAATTATGCACCTGAATAAAGCTGTACTTTCTCATTCATCGTTTTCGGACTCGCGATTCATTTTATCCCGGATTTCTTGGGATGAAAATTCTTAATGACAAACGATTCCTCTCTTTCGAGAAAATAAGGTCAAGGGTGACTGACCGTCCATTTCCGCGTCGATCTCGAACTCTCGTTGCCGAAATAATTTCACTATCGCTTTAAGCGAATCATAAAGCTGGTTGAAAAAAGAAAAGAAAAGAAAGGATGATTTCCTCTTTAAAAGGCCAGTAAAAAAGTAATTACACCTTTCATCTGGGCAGGCAAATAATTGCGAATTAGATCAGTATTACGTACGGCGCAAAAACTTACTGGGATGTTGTGGTTTTTATTTAGTATGAAAAAATTATTCAACACTCGACTGTACAAGTATTTAATACATCTCTCTCGCGCATAACATAATCATATATATTTATGTATAATATATTATGATGTTTAACAGTCTCACTCGCAATGTATTTCTAGAACACATTGTACAAGATTTCACATACATTACGCAATATCTTACACGACATTTGATTGTAATAACGCCAGCTTGTTATAATTTAGAGGGCCCTTTTCAATTGACCTTCTGTTAAAATACCGGAATGAAAAATGCGCCATGCAATTTGCTCATAAAAGCATGCAAGAATTAGAACGGAGTTCCAGCTATCGTGGAATTAATCGATTTTCGCCAATTTTAATTGACCGCACTTTCATTTTTATTTTTTTGCCCTCTTGCAAATAGAACGAAGAGGAGAGCGGATCTGAAATTGAAATGAATTCAGTTGAATGTTGCTGGAAAATTATTGTTTTTACACATTTCTTCCGGGTCAGTTTTTATTATATTTATATGAACATCAGGGCTGATATTTAGAATTGCAATATAGAAATTTCTGGCAATTATAATCAGCGAAGTAGGACGTTAATAATTCATGAACGGAAAGTATTTTTAAATCCTGAATCAGCGATCCTTCGAAATAAGAATCGAGTTTATATGAATATTCAAAGTGTACATGGAATTTACAAAAAAAAACTAGAATTTGCTTTCTTTGTGATAAAGTATTTGGATTTAAGTGGCATTATTTGATAAAATTAGGTGAAACATAATACACGTTTTAGTATGATAAATAATTCAGCCTTGACGAATATACAAAACAAATTTGCTGAGTTAAATGATACATATAAGACAATAGTCTGTGAAGAATAAATTATTATTATTATTATAACGCAGTTAAATAAAATTAATATGCAACAAACTAACTCTTCTATATAAAGAAAACTGTAGTTATAACTAAAGTTAAATATAATTCACGATTAGTTATTATAAATTTTTCAAGACTTATGTCGTAAGTTAATTTAATTAATAATACATTCATAATTTAATTGATCACCTAGCAAATTTATTTAACCTAATAAATTTCAATGTTTAATTGCACCCGCAGAAAAATGTTACGTAAGTTACGTTAAATTAACGTAATACCGACGTAGTTACGTAGTAATTACGTCAGTTTACGTCATATTTTTCTGCGGGCAGTCTCGCAAAATTTATATTAACAATACATTTACAAATAATGTAGAATATAAATTTGGTAATTTTTAATATAATAACTTAAAACAATATTGTATTACAAAATGTTTAACAACTCTAAATTTACATATATGGCAGTCAATCGTTATATATTTTGTACGTACAATATTATTATTGTAAAAATTATTACGTTACAAAGATGGAATTACAAAGTTAAAATTAACCATCGTTTAATTCATGTGAAGCATTATCATTGAGACAATTGCATTGAACGTAAAGTAATTAATTACAGCGTTTGTCTAGAAATTTCTCACACTTACATATGACGTTTTTTTCAACAACTTTGATATAATTAAAATATTATTCGTTTTTAGTCCAATGTATTATGAAATTAATTAAGAGAACTCTAAAATAAAGTTAAAAAGTTCCCATTAAAAAAAGTTGATATATCATGCAAAATTCATTAGTACAAAACTGACTTGTCAAGTTAATGCATTAAATTAATAAGAAACTTTACTATTCAGAGAGTTGATTTATAGTTAAAGCTTTTTCTATGATATAAGCTTTAATAATGAAAATTTCCATTTTCTCAGAAAAATCATTTTATACTAAATAACGACTCGTCCTTTAGAAAGTAATAATAAATAATCATCTACGTATTAATATATAAGAAAGTGAGAAACTTTACCCGAAATTACCAAAATTCATTCAACTTAAATAATGTTAACGTTCACTAAAATTATTATAAAACATACTACCGATAATTGTTTTATTTAAACAAACTTTCAATGCTATTAAAAAATTTTTCAGCTTTACGTACTTTATAATAAAAAACCATCGCTAAACCAAATTTGCACATTTGAAATTTAAATAATGAAATTCATCATTTCAGATAACAATTTCAATTTTATCGGTAGTAAATTTGATTTTCCCTTTCTAAATGTCCCCATCAAACCGCATTTAAAATAGTAATTCTCAAATTACCTCTACAGCTTACATCCTAACTCCATTCCTGGCTGGAAACTATAAGCAATAATTATTCACAAACTCATAAACACAACCACGAGCAACTAAATGAAATTGTAAAAAAGAGACAACAAAGAAAAAAGAAACACTTTCAGTGAAACACCGTTATCTCTTTCGGTCTTCGTGTGAAAAATTATATGCAACACCCGAAATTGTCTATTCACCAAATTCGCAAAAATGTCCCAAAATGAAACTCATTTTCTTCACCGTCGCCTTCTGGTATTGGTACTGGCCTTTTTGTTGTCGTCGTATATGTGCAAAGCTTTCTGTAACTTCGACATGTATTCGTCCAGTTTCTCCTGGTCCAAAGTATTTGGTCCAAAATCCGCCCGTGCCAATGACCTCTTTTGAATCATCGCAGTCAACATCAGAGTCAATGCTGGAATTGTCATTCCCAATAAAAATCCAGGATTCATAATATTTTTTAACCCATGTTTTTTAAATCCTTTGACCATCTCACTCCAAATTCCTTCGTCTTCTTTGTCGCCCAATTTGCCATAAAGATACGGTTTTATTTTTCCTGTTTTTGCAATGTAGTTGTAATAATGTGGATCGTAAGACTGTGTGTAGAGTTGTGACCAAAAAATGTCCTTCTGCGATGCTGTTGGTGGATGGGACATTTCAGGAAATATAGAACTAGCTTCTGCGTATGGCCCTGACACATGACGAATGGGTTGTCTGTTAAAAACCGGAGGTTTTGTATAGATCACTTCGATTGGGGGTCCTTTATATTTTCCCATTCCTGGTGGCGGAGGAAAACTCGAAGGAATAATAGCTGGTGGATTCTTGTACATAAATGCCGGACCAACTCTGTGCATTGGCATCTTATTCCGTAGCCGAGACATCGGTCTTCCTTGATGTCTGGAGTATCTCGATGGACCTGGTCCATACTTGAATGGCATTCTCGTTTGGAAAGGATTTACAACAGGAATAGCCATTGGGTTCGGTACGTGATTTTGCATTTGAGGATGACTAGAAACAGAATTTAACAGAGTGTCACTTGGAACATTGAGAGACGGCTGATAATGATAAGTTGGTTGAGATTGTATTTGAACATTGTGATTATGAATTCCAAGATTTGACTGTGGACTTGATTGAAATTGAGGAGGACTCGATTCGAATTCGAATCTCTGAATTTGAAGATCTGGTTGTCCGTTCGAACTTGGACTCGCTGGTAAACTTTGGACCGGTGAACTTGGTTGGAAATTAAACGTGGGATTAGTTTGAAAGCTCTGAATCGGTTGTTCCGGTTGAAAATTAGGAACAGGATTAGACTGAAAACTCGGCATAGCCGGTTCTGGTTTGAAACCAGAAACTGGATTAGATTGGAAACTTTGGAGCGGTGGTTCAGATTTCAAAAATTGAGCTGAATTTACTTGAAAATTGTGTGTGGTTTGTGGAAATTGAATATTGTTCGGGTGAAATTCGATACTATGACTTTGGTAAGGTAAACTTTGCGCCAGGAGTACGTCGTTTGAAATCTGATGTAATGAATCAATTGGCAGCTGACTGGACTCACTTAATGACGCAACAGAGGGTGATTGACTTTTAATGTAATAATCTAAAGCTTGTTTAGATTCTTCTGGCGTTTTGGATTGCAAAAATGTATTCAATGCATAATTCGTCAAGGGATTTTGTTGCCCTTGTTGAACGTACAAGTCATTTTTGCTAACTTCAATAGCGAACGGTAATGAATTGTCTTGAAGATTTCTCGCTTCATTATTAATACTGCTACTTTCAAGCAGGTTTGGATCTAGTTCTATCGACTTTTCGATGGAAAATGAAGCAGAACTGGTATTATTGTTGTCACTGTCAATTTTCGCGTCCTTCGCGTAAACTGGGTAGAGTTTTTGCGGGACATTGTTAACGAGAACAGTGCTCGTGTTTTCCTCGTCGCTTGTTCGAGACGCTCTTTCTACGGATTGGGTTTCCTCGGCTGTGTACTCCGTATTCTCGGTCAGAGGATTTCCCTCGAAGTTCAACTGAGCGTTAGATAGCGCAGCTGAGAAAACGAGGAGCAGTGTCAAGGTCGTAATAGCGAAGCCCATTATTCTGTAATGCAATTTTAAAAAGCTCGTTATTGCATGGAAAAATGGCATAATGAAAAAAGAGAAATTTTATGAAAGCGAATTAGAGAAAGTGCGTGATTTGATTGTTACATCATCATGTTAGAATAATGTGACGGGCAAATGTGTGGTCATCGATTCCCCGTCATTGATTATTGCAAAAATACGCGCATATATGATTTGTGTCAATGAGGAAATGCGTTATCGGTTGTTGCAAAATTATCATCAGCTTGTACTGTTAATATAAAGGCACAGAGGAAAGATACATGACCTGCTTAATAGTACACCTCATTCTACGGTCTGGCGATGGACCGTAGAACGTAACTAACAAAAAAATTAAATCGTTTAACAAACGGTCCATCAACCGTTTCGCAAATAACGTGAACCCTGTTTTCAAACAAAACTCATTATGTGCAATTTTAAACAAATTTTGATAACATCTCGTCACGATCCCTTGTAATACAGTTATTACTCCGTAATTAATTCAATTACTTTTATTATATTACGTGAATTAAGAAGATTACTTTTTAATGACCATATAACAAGAAGGAATTAATTATACAATCGTTTGTGAAGTTTACAAAAGAATTAATTGATGTTAACAAAATTTGTTGAAACAAAAATAATAAGGGTTGTTGAGTTTTGTAAAGGTAGCACAAAGCTATTTACGAGACAGAAAGACGAAGTTAGTTGGACAACTGAAAAGAAAATACATTATGACCTGTCTTCTCATGTTGACCAATACCTTTCTAAAAACCGTTAATTTTCATTGAAATTCACGATTCGACCGAAATATTTTGTCCACCTTTGCTTTATTTTACAATTTTATTTACATTTTTGCAATTTTACTTTTTCACTGCACCAAATAAATGACTGTTTCGCATCATCGTATAAAATTTTAATGGATATACAATTAAGAGAATAATGTTCACTTCAAATTCTTTTACAGTAAGACAACAGAAGATATTCGTGTAGACTTATTATCGTTTTATTGCGTGTGTACTTATAGAAATAATTAAAATTATTTGCAATTATATTCAATGTCTTAGATAGAGGTGATTGAAGTATTTCACTTGTGCTGTAAAGAACAATGATTGATCATCATTATAATTGAAGTTATCCATTGAGAATGTCATTACAAAAGAAAAAAAAAAAAGACAGTTATCGATGCGAGACACAGATGTTTTAAAAGCATAGCGTTAATAAAAAAAAAAAAAAAAAAAATTAACATTTCGTCAAAATATTAAGAATGTTAATTAGAGAGACAATGGGTGTAACTTGTTGGTATCTTTATTGCATTGTTTTATTATTCAGTTCTTTCTTTACTATTTGTGTGTGAATATTAACTGGATAGGAATTTAAAAAATATGAAGTGGGGCATTTCTGACACAATCTGATAAATTACGTCTCGGTGCAAGGTGGCATTTCTTTTTCTCATACTTCGTTTTTTTCTAACAGCCGTGAATGTTTAA
>JABFQA010002896.1:0-10523 GCA_022817065.1 Probaryconus sp. ZL-2020
AAAATAAGATATAAGAAAAAAATTTTCAATGCAGAATAATTTATGATTTTATAAATATTTTTTACAATTCTCACGTTTCGATATTAACAGATACATTTTTTTTGTTAACAATTTTATAGGAAATCTGTCAAGGATGTTTTCATTTAATTCATCTTTTTTTATATTGAATTTAATCATTTACAAATCTGCTGTTAAAAAACCTTGCTATTTATTTCTTTTTATTTATTGAACATGTTTTTTTCGTTTAATGTCAATCTGAAAAACGAACAATATTGACAATGTTTCTGCAATGTTTGTACTACTTATTTTATCGCATAATTTATTAAAAAAAACAATGAAATCATTCGAATGATATATATTTGAAAATTCTTGAAAAAGTACATTTGATAACCAAAAGTAAATGAAATTCAAGAAAAGACTCCAGCTGAGTGAAATTTGAAATAAGATAAGTATTTTCGAGGGAAGCACGAAGCTGAAGGCGAGACACGGCGTTGGCGAACTTAGACTACGATTGGATTGTAGGAGCGTCGTCGAATCATGCTACAAATGCTAGCACACACGTATTCCGCGGCGTGATAATATGCGGCACGTGTATTTTCGTATTCAAATATCGCTTCGCAGAACACTCGATCGTGTCGATGTGTTGTTTTGCAGAATCGACCATAAATGGAATGTCGCGTTGTCAGCCGGGATTTAACTGTCTTTGCATAGTTGTTTCTTCTTTAGTCAATCTCAATATATCATTACATGATATCTAAGGTATCTTTTATTTATTTCAAATGTTACTTCATGCTATTCAAGATTAATTAAATGAAAAAAGTTTCTTTTTTTTCCATAAAAATGTATTTAAATGAAGAACTTAGATTCTGCCAAGTAGTACATATCGATTATGGTCAGACGCCAGACAAAAACACTGTATTTTACGTTTGAAAAGTTTGATTATTGCAAAATGTGTTTAATATAATTTAATGATATTGTACAATAAGGTATAAAGCTAAAAAAATGTGTCTGAAATATCAGTAAAAAAAAAAAAAAAAAAAACAATAGCCATATGTTCTTACTAATGGATATTTCTTTGTACAGAGATGTGTACATTTAGGCTACTTAGCTGCCTCATTAAGATATACGTTTCATGTGCCCAAACGTCAGTTTCAACAAACAAACCTTAATATCATTACGCACATACGTACAAACATATCGTTCTATATTTCATGTTTTCTAATGAGTGCTGTTATCTAAAAATGACGAAAGCTTCAATTATAATTAAACGTCGAAGCATAAAACCGACATTATCAATAATTATTCTATTTCAAGTGACGCGAATAAATTTGTTATTAAACAAAATAGCACAGTCAATTAACGTAATGTTTAATAATAGTGATTGTAAAGTGACAGGTACAATTAAAATGAATAAATGTTGATGTGAAATTGAGCGAACGCTGGTTTCTTGATGTGTATATTAAAATGAGCATTTAACGTTTTCATTGGCAAACGAACGCGACTGAATTGTTCGCTACTTGAGTACGTTTAATATTAGAAAAGCAATATCGATGGCGAAATCTTTTGTATCATTCAATGTCAGTTGTATAATAAATTTGTACATGGGAAAAGTTGCGGCACCAAAACGTCCGTCTAACGCCGTCAAAAGCGAACGCCAACCGGAAATGGCCGCAATTCGGCCCCAATGAATTTAGCTGCAGCGCGACAGATTTCACGTTTCGTTGATCCCCTCGTTTTCAGCGAGTAATAACCATTAAAACGTTATAACGCGCTCTAATGACCAGTCGCGCAGACCTTCAGTTACGCCGTTGGTAACAAGCTGTTGTTGCGCAATTAGGTATTAACGAATTTTCAGTCGACCCGGACGCGGCTATGGTCTTTGTAACGAACAAAAGCAGGGTCTCAAGAGGACACCAAATTATATCTTTCGTTAGTCCGGATTATATGGATTTTGTTATTGCCGTACACATACTTTTGTACATGACCCCAACTAAGCTCGTTAGAACTGCGTTTCGAATCCACTTCTTTCATGTTGAATTCTTATAAATTATTGTCAAACAAGAAATATTGTTTCCTCCGGATAAGTAAATACACGTCAAACCAAATCACGATACACAACATTGTTATTTTCATATCATTTTTATGCGATTCTATTTTTTTATTTTTTTTTTTTTTTTTAATATCTCCTAGCAGACATTCTTTATCTATTATTGATCCTTTGTCATAGTTAATAATACAATTTTTAATTAGATTTAGTGTACACTAATAAATTATTATTATTTCCAATGTTAGGTCAGAGTGGTTCTATTCCAAACACCTATCGGAACGTAACTCTATTATATTGTTATAGACATAATCAATATTATATTGATTATCTGCAATATTCATTAGCTTAATAAATGAAATGAACGTTCATACAAGGTTATGCAACGTTTCAGGCTGTATTTTATTTCTCCCGTTAACATTTGCAATTATAAATAATTTCACTGAATATCACTAATTAATAAATGTAGTTTCAGAATTAAAAGACAAATTTTTAGCATGCTGAATGAAAGTACACGAACCATGATTAGATATTGATGAACAACAATCATACGAATGATTCATGGCGAATGGTAAAAGATTTTTAGTTACTGACAAACGATATTCTAGGACGTCCTTAGGATTTCCCAATTGGGAATTAATAATGTTTTGAGTCCTTAGAATCTCAACATAACTATTTAATATTAATTAAAACATTACCAATTACTTTATTTTGAAAACATCAAATCATAAAACGTTGAACCATACAAATTAGTAAGATATTTTGTTTCATTTATAACAAAATATTTTTAAAAACATTTTATTACATTTATATTGATGTTATCTTTATACCGAGTATAAAAGTATTGTTTCCACAGAACTTTTGTTGTATTTATAATAAAAACTATTATTTGAGTAAAAAGTAATGTTAAATAAAGTTATACATTCCCAGTACGTAATTTTTTTCAAATATTCCGAATATTTTCTGTAATTTAAGGTAAACATTTACTGTTATACATTCACCACAGTAAATAAATTTTAATTTGCAATGCGTAATGTGATATTTGTAATTTAATTGTTTGGTGTTTGAGTTATAATTGTTAATTGATCGCGTAATCAATTCAGCAGCCGTGTTTTATTTACCGACCATCTGTTGTTCGTGTGAAAGTTGAATTTTATGTTAAAGAATAAATCATTAAATACACGAAGTTTTTTTTTTTCAATCACATTGAAACCGAAAGAAATGAATTAAAATGACAAGTACTCCTATTGCTGATAAGTAAAGTGAAATTATAATAAATAAATAGCTGTTTTATAAAAGTTTGATACAATTTACTTGGCAAAAGACTGATTAACGAATGAAATAAGAAATCAATGCGAAACAATTATAAGTCGAAATGCTGCGCGATTGAGTACAATTAAGAATAGTCCGTTTTTTAATGAATGGGTAATAATAATCAAGATACATTCAGCGGATATTGCAACTTGAAAGACTTTATTCAGAAACAGAGTTTTTTTTTCATCATCTTTTTTTTTTTACATCTCTGTTTCGAATTGCAGCAAATGCGACAGGAAAAAATTTTATACAACCCTCAATATAATTATAAATAACACTTGAATTAAACTGCAATTTGGCTCTTTGATTTCGTGTCATTGAAGAAGTGTCCATGCAAAATTAACTACTAAACTTTGAAAAGTTGACAAAGTTAGAGATTTCAAGCGAACGCGTTGGACACGAAATCTAGTTTGGAATTGTGGTCAGGTGAAAATCAGCAACTTCATGAAATGCAATCAGAACGGTTGCGTTGCGAGTGTACAGAGCAAATAGAAAATATATAACACACTATCTAAGTACCGCTGTTGCCAAACAGGCTTGTAATATAATCGAATAAAGAGAATTATACGTTATTTTCATGTATTTGACAACGTTAAATGCTGTAATATACTGCAATTAATACGTGTTTGTTTTGCATTATGTCCAGTGGAAAACTGTATTCAAATATCTATATCTGCGTTCGAGAAGAGATAGTATTATATTGCTTCTTTACTTTCCGGTGAAAATTTAATATTTGTGGTTAATGTGTTTTTCGTGCTAAATAAATGGTAACACGTGAAAATGCGAATAACGTTCTGTTATTGATTCGCGTGTTCCACAGAGAATAAAATTACTGATTATTCTTTTAACGCCAGAGATTTATTTTGTTGAACAATAATGATGTACGTGAAAATAAAATCAATGTAACAAAATTACAAAGTACGATTTTAAAATTTGTTTGTAACAAAAATTAACGCAAAAAATAAAATAGCAATAATTTCAGTAAAGAGAAGAAAGAGTAAATATTTAGTCCGGCAGGAATGTTTGAAAATAATTGAAATGTTGCAGAAAAGTTTTTTGATAATATTTTTTCGAGAGAAACGAATGGATACACATAAACAAATCAATGATCAGTTTATTAAAGTAAAGGCAGGGAAATAAAGTCGCGTTATGCACGGACATTCATTCTTAGAGTTCTTATTTGTCTACGAATTCATGGCGGCATATACGTTTGCTGTTGCTTCCGCGTGTAGAGAGCGTCAATTTGTCATGATTTAGGTGGGAGATTACGCCTCGTGCGAGCATTTATAACACGTCCTAGTGCTAGCATACGACTTGAAAATTTCCTTGCGATATTTACCACGGATAACAACAATAATGTAATCTTTATTACCGAACGCTATATGCACTACAGCGGTATTATGAAAATCATGAAAAGAGACTCTTTATGTTTCATGACTATTATTCTTTATTTTTACATTTTCAACTATTGATATTTTATTTCGAAAATATTTTATGAAAAAGGATCTTGCATTCAAAATGAAATATAAGATATATCAAGTTTTCAGTTCAATATTTGCCAACACAAATTCTTTTTTTCTGTGATCGTATAAGTGAAAAATTTCGATTGAAAATTTATTAAAAATTTTTGAATTATTTACAACCGGAGATAGGAAAAAAAAATTGTTAGAATTTAAATTTCATACTGCATTTTATCTCAACAGTGACTATAGAAAATCAATGCAAGTTATTAATATTGGGCAAACAACTTTATAACGATTACATGTAGAAGATTTAAAAATTAAAAAACAAATTATGATTTGATTAAAATGATTTTTCAACCTTAAGATAATCACGTTGGTTGTAATTTTTAATTAATTCTAACAGACAAATAATCTTGGAACAACGTGACCTTTTATGTAATAAAGGCTTATGCATTTATGAAATCCTACGAATCGTGAAATAATCCAATTGAGTTCATGTCTGAGGTTGGTGCTATCAATGTAGCCTCGACGGTGGGAGGGGGGGGGGCACGGCGAAATGCTAACCTCCATTCAAGACCTTCTTAAAGATTTCGCTGCAATAACTTTCTGATTAAATTTAAATTTAACTTCACTTTCTTCTTTGTGCTTATATCCTTATTTTTACATTTCCTCTCGCATGTTTCTTAAATAAACTTCAAACAAAATGAAATTGAATTAAATATTACAAATTAATTTTATGTCATGATTTATACGAAATTGGAAACTGTAAACAAATTAATAAAACAGTTTAAATTAGTACTTTCATATTGATTTTTCAAATAACTCCAAAATATTGGTTTGGAAAAAGCAATGTTCCGAAAATGCAAGAGTACATTTGAAGAATAATGCAAAAGTTTGGAAAAGATTCAATAACATAATATAGAAATCACGTTCTGTAGAAACTTTTGTCTCGCATAGCTACGTAAGTAGTTATATTAGATTTAAGGCAGACTAAGTGGAAACTGCACTTCTAAAGCGAGATGCAATAGACAAAGACTTTTGACAAATATTGCTTTAAAATTATTTGCAAAATAATTCGCAAAAAAAGTAACAATTGCATTATTAATTGTTTTCCAAGTCTTTGAAAAATCTTCATAACGTAATATCAATACAACATTGTAACGCTCGAGTAATTTATGAAAACAAAAAAAAGGCGATACATTATGTTGGTACGATCAATGTTAGAAAAGGTTTACGTATTCATATATGTAAATGATCTATGTGCCGTTTCCCTTGTATAGGTGGCAACATATGTGGCAAAAGGAAAATCGACTCCTATCTCAAGTAAATCTTCACGGCTGTGCGATAGGCGTGAAATTCACCACTGCTTATTAATATGTATGCCGAGTGTTACTGGCTTCCATGTCGCTTTAGCTACCGGCTAAGTCAAGACTCTACGGCTCGACAGCAATGCTGATATATCTGTGCGTGTCGGCAAACAACGACATAAGTTCCTTTTTAATATAATCTACCATGTATCATGCAAAACTATTTTCAGTTTCTTATCTTATTCTCGTTTATCAGCATGCGCCTTCTTAACTATTTATTTTGTGACATTCTTAAGTAATAGTCCGCTCGTCAATACGCCCTTAAATTTATGTTGTAATTAAGTAATGAATGTTGCTACATTTGTTACGAGTTCGAAGAAAAAGTGAATAAGCGTGACATTAGGTATATGACCATGAAGTAATTAAAATCTACTAAAAACATTACTGTTCCGTATTACATTAATCACTATTTTTAACGCGGTTGATTGTTCCAAGAACTAGATAACGAAGAGGTGAATAATTTTTTTTTTTTTTCGTCATGAAATTAATGACAATGCAAAAAATTATATTGCACGAATAAAAGATTGTCGAAAAAAAATATTAGGAATAAAATGAGATTGTTATAATAATGAATATCGATTAACCAATGAACAATTTCTGACTTGATTATGTGTGGTAATTGGTACTGATTATACTTATCTGCGATGATAATCAGGAGAACAAATTTTGTGTATCAATAGGAAATGGCTATTGTCGAGAACGACCGTTGCTGATCTATGCTTTTGAATGAAGTCGTGCTTATCGGCAATTTCATGCATTTTGGCACGTTCTGTACGTGTTTGTAGGTACGTTCGTCGTACATGCGCGCACACACATACGGCACTGGTAATTATGTGAGATAGATAATGGCACGTGCCAGTGACATTATTTATGACCTCCGCGTTTGCAAGTATAATTTTTACACGTATTGTGGTACCGGCGGTTACGCAACTCGTATAATATTACTTGTTATTCAAATGCGTTCCTCGGGACTGATTCTGAGTCTCTGGCTGGCGCAAATCATTTCACTATTCGCAGAATAACCGTTTCAGCGTGAATGGACGTGTTATCAAAAGTTATGATTACAATTATTTTTGCCTTCGAAATGAAAAAGGAACTGCTTTCAATTAAATTCTTTTATTTCAAATCTTAATTCCCTAAGATTAATGCAATCATATTTGATTACACCGGGCGATGTTAATATCCTCAAAGTAATTACAGGATACTTGAACAGGATTTTTGCATTGCACCAAAAAATCATACAATTTTTGCAAACAGATTTTGACGTCATACGTATGATCCGATATAAATGAACGTGAAATTTGTTGAATGGATTTGAAGAAAAGAAATACATGGTATCTTGCAATGGATTGTACAGCGCAGCATTGTAATAAAATGTGATATAACGAGCTTTTTTATACATGTAAAATAATTCAAGGAATGATATGTGGCGCACTAGGCAAATGCAATATAGAAATCGTCGGTCGCAAACGAGCGTACGGATAGTATGGAGATTCTCTAAAATCCAACGTATTGTCAGGTTGATTTGAGGCTCGACTTGGGGACCTGAGTCGACTACTGAAGCTAGTAACGCTCGCTGCCATTTCGTTTTACGATTGGCTGTGTAGCGTCGTGGCGATATGCCATGGGATTTATGGAAGCGAGAAGTACTAAAGTTCGTCACCAAGATGAACGACTCCCAAACGACGCGCTGATAGATTAAATGTAAGTGTGTGATGTACAATTCTTCAGTTTATTACTGTTTCCTATTTTCACGCAATCAATATAAACAGCGGGTAATGTTGCTGCTGCAATATATCATTATTATGATCAACTATATGTACTATAAGGAGATTTATTTAAGACGTTGCGATAAACATTGAGTTTATACTATTGATAAGATGTTATATTGTTTCAAATTGCCACCTGATGAAGAATTTCATATGAAATTCATAAATTTCAAGAAATTAATGGAAACGAGATACGAAACGATTAACTGAAAGCATAAAGCTTTCAAAAGATAGGAATTGAGTTGTTTATGTCTGCATAAAGATATATGATTGGATCATTTATGATTGGATTTTTTAAAGTACATTTCAAAGTAGTAATAGTTTCAATATACCTAAAGATGTAAAAAGCTTGTTGTATATCATGTTATATATTTAAGTTGTCATGTCTGTTTTGTTCTTGATATACTTATCTCGGTTACTGATAGCTGGAGACAATATTATCGTATTTGAAGACAATCTTTCTAAAACTTTTAATTTTATACGCATGAATGAACGAATATATACAGAAAGAATTTTATGTAAAACCAATTTTTTTTTTCAATCGATTGCTCGAAAGAATTAATTTAAGAGACAAATAAAATAATATACGATTTTATTTGTTTGAAAATTATTATTAAAAAAAAAAGAGAAAAAGTACTTAAAATCGAGAGAGACATAGAGAGCGAGAGAGAGAGAGAGAACTCGATAACTCAGTAGTACACACTGTATCAGTAGACAATGAGTAGGCTTGGTCAGACATGCTGCTTCCCTTTCACTGATAACATATCACCTGTTCATTTATGAACTGGCAGTTACGATATTGATCATATTTTACGCAGAAGGGCGCGACTGACCATCATGGTGATAACTATGAGACAAAGTAAACTATAGATTGAGTAAGAATTGATAGAGTTACGAGCTACGCGGACATTCAGTTTCTGCACAGAGTGAGATGATGGAATTAAAGTTTATTTCCAAGTAATTCAATACCTTAGAAGAAAAATGAATTGGCGCACTATCATCCAAATGCACATTAATTGTTTCCTCTCATTTGCAAAATAATAATAAGATTACATTATAATTACATGGTATTTACCTCTAAACATTAATATTAATAAATAAGAAATTTCAGTCTTCGTGTTGCTGATAGTTTTGCTTTAAATAAATAAAAGGCATCAGCAGTGCATTGTTTCAGTAGTTTGATAATTGCTTAGTGACGTGATGGTATAATGCACTGTTTAAACATAGTAACAAATGAGCGCGTAGGGTATAGTAGGAATAGGAAGAGAGGAAGTAGAAGGAGTAGGAGGCGGGGAGAGGGAGTTGGTTGTGAGATGTCCGTGCGAGAGGGCTTTTCCCGTAAAGCTCCTTTCGCTCGTTCACTCATCGATCTTCTCGTCTGACCAAGCCCTCGTCGTTAACGTACTGCTTATACACCGAGATATAGCCACTCCTTATTGCCGCACACAAACGCAACCAAAGCCCGACAGTATATGTTTTTATATTGATTAGCATTTGGTCGCTACGCACGGATCCTGTTATAAGTTGATGCGTGAAAAGAGTTAAATCCCGGTACACTTTGAGCAGAGAGAGAGAGAGAGAGAGAAAGAGAGAGTGCCACTTGGCACCTCGAATTTTCGCGTTTCCGAGAGCCGCAATTTACCTCTGCACCAATCTCTCTGCGAGCCCGTTCAAAGTTAATTTTAATGGTATGAAGTAATTAATTTGGTGGAACAGGCACGTACGAAGAATTCTTGGGGAGTAGCTCGGAACACGAATATATGTGCGCACGTACGTGTGTTTAAATACGAAAGCATTTATATACAGTTTCATGTAAATTGAACACTTTCGTATGACGAACGTTCCCTTTGTGTAAATTTATTAAGGTCTAGACAATTAAAGTCTTTTAAGTAAATTGTCTTACCGTCTTTGCGACAATGCGTTTGTTTCAAAAGAACATGATGCTTCGTTTGAAAATTAATTAATAAAAGAATAATGGACACCCTAATTTAAGAAGATATGGAGATTTGGAAATTCTTAAAATGATTCTTTTAACTCAAGAGGATTTGATGTCTGATATGAAAAAGCACTAGTAGATTCCTTGAGTCAAGTTTCTATTTAATTTATAAAATAAGTGACAGTAAATGAATTTTTGGTTATAAGTTATGATTATAATCATTCATGATAGAAAAGGACTTACAGGATTATAGTCCTAGCATAGCACTTTAACTGTTATAAATTTCTATGAGAATTTATATGGAATTTCAGTGAAATTATATCATCACATATTGAATAGAATGTTCACTTAAATTAAGTGGATTATCTGTAATGAAGGTGGAGATTTTTTTTTAGAGTGTAGGTGGTCGAAGAATAGTTTTTCTTTATCAGCTATTGATGACATTTTCTATAACTTTAGCTCGGAAAAAATGCAATTTTTTGGAACAATTTTTAAAGCCCCCAAGCTTTTGCCTTAAAATCCATTTGATCAATTTACCCTTTGTAGCTTATGACAAAGTTTCCTTTTAAAGTATCGTACGTTTTATTTTGTAGAAGAGGACATTTTGTGTTTTTTTTTTTTTTTTTTTTT